>JAJHZJ010000578.1:0-147593 GCA_023548195.1 Bettongia penicillata ogilbyi | reverse complement strand
CTTTTGTCAGACCTCTAACCCCATTTTAGTGTAGAGAACTTTCAGTGAGGAATCTTTCTTTATCAGTGCTAATTGACAATCATTTTACAATTCATATTTTGAGAGATGCCTGGGCTGCAAAGAATCTAAGTGACTTGCTCAAAGTCGCACAGCCAGAGCCCATTAGAAATGGAACTTGAGTTCAAGATATCCTAACCCAGAGACCAAACATCTGTCCACTAAACCATTTAGCTTCTCTGATCTGAAGTTGCCTACTTAAAAGCCAATAGATACAAACCTCAGTTCAGTTCAATTTATTCAATTCAACAGTTATTAAGTACATGCTCTATGCAAGACACTATACCAGGTGCTAGCCACAAAACTTTCAAGGTATATTATACATAAGAATAAATTGAAGATGGGAGTAGATGCATGTTGATACTTTCTTATAAATACAAGTACCTTATTTTCTCAATAGTAGTAAGTTTGAGCATGCATGCATATAAGTAAAATATGAGGTAGGGAGAAATAAGAGCAAAAAATTCTGAAAATAAATACTCTATGAACTTGATATGAAGAAGAGAAGATCATATAAATGTGGGGATGGGGGATCAAGAAAGTCTTCCTAGAGGAGGTAGCACATAAGCAGAGCCCTAAAGGAAGAGGATTTCAACAGTGCCTAACACTCTCCTAGGAGGTATAAATTCCAGGCATGGACCCCCAATGGATGACAATTCATAAAGGTAAGAATTGGGTCAAGGACTCCAATTACATTGGAATGTAGAACTGTGAAAAGAGTACAGTAAAATAAAATTTCGCAGGCAGTTTAGGAAGCTTTAAATGTCATGCTAAGAATTTCATATTTTATACTAGAGGCAACAGAAAGCCACTGAAGACGTTTTGCTACGTCTTAAACAGACCTATTCAATGAATGGGCATTACCTCACTCTAAGTTAGTACCTGCACAGACCTTGGCCTAAAAAGGCTAAGGTATCTCAGTGCATCCTCAGTCATATAGGTTGATAGTTGGATAGGATGGTAGAGTTAAGAAAAAGTGTGTTTTTTCATATTGAATACCTGAGCATAAATAAATGTAAACAGTGGTGAAGAAATGAGAGAGAGAGGGAGAGAGAGAGAGAGAGAGAGGAGAGAGAGAGAGAGAGAGAGAGAGAGAGAGAGAGGAGAGAGAGAGAGAGAGAGAGAGAGAGAATGTTAGGTAGGATGAAGTTCTAAAAGAGACAGAAGGGGATAGGATCAAATTCATCAATAAAGGAATTAGACTTGAACTACAGAAGGACCACCTTAATCTTTGAAACTGAAGCAAAGGAGAGGATCAGTAAATAATACATAAAGAGGGCTTGAAGTGTAGAGGAGAAAAGATGGGGAGTTCAGAGCAAAGACTTCCGTTTTCTCCATTAAGAATAAGGAAGCTAGAGCAGAGATTTGTAATAACTTAGGATAATGTGATAGATTCCATTAGAAATGAGTAAAAAGAATTGCTATGTAGAAGTGAGGCCACAGCTGAGGTAAGCCTACATGAATTTGATGTGGGATCCAGTTTCTTGAATTCTGGCAGTGTTCAGCAGCTCAGAAGTTGTAGCAGAGAAAAAAAGAAATAGGTATGATCCAAGATTGAACATTATAAGGGTATCAGGAGTAGAAGGGTAAAAGATTCAAGTGCAAAAGACAAAGTTTTACTGAAATGGCTAATTAGAAAGTCAAGATAGGGTAGTGAGACTAGAACAGGGATAATGGGAAGGAGCTAAGAGAAGCTGTGAGAGGAAAAAAACAAGTTCTGGTGAAATGAGAAACTGGGAAAAAGGGTAAAGTATTGTGTTTAGAGAGGGAAGTTCAAGATCTTGAAGGTGAAACAATTTGGGATGACAGTGAAGGCTCGTTTGACTGTCCCTGTGGATGGTTCAGTTAAACTGGAGATAAAAGCCATGCAAGTTAAGGAAATGAATGAGATGGGAAGCCAGGGAATTAGAAAAACGAGCTATCAACTCGTCTTTGGGAGCAAAGTTCAAGTAATTGTTTCCTTCTCCCATGCCAGATATTGACAATGCCAAGAAAAGAGGAGCAGCTGTGTACCCAAAGTTGTGGGATCACACTTATGGAGTCACCAAGCTGCCAGGTGTTCTCTCCCTGTTTCAGGGCACCAGGAAATAACTTCATTGCTGGTGTTGTCCATTTTGGAGACTAGAATCTTGAGTGTGAAGGAAGGATTGTGGATGAGAGCCATTATTTGTGCTGAAAGCCTGAGTGTTTATTAAATTGGCATGGAACAAGTTTTATATAGGAGTCAGTCTGCAAAGAAAGGAAAAGATTCAGTGAGTGTATGCGGAAATACTCTGGAGTGCATGAGGCAACACAAATGCTAGGACAAGTGTAATAACAGTCTGATCCATGACCCAGGGAATGCTGTTAGTGTGACTGTGTATGACTGAGCAAGTGACAGCTTCATGATAGGGTCGTGAGCCTCACCATGGAGGTTGCTCTCTTTCCCCTGTCACTTTGGATGGAATGGTGAGGATGGAATAATACAGTGACTCCCACAGCTCTAAATATTTAGAGTCAAATTCTTGAAGCAAAAATAAATAAATGATTTTAAAAATTAAATATATTTTTATCTATTTTGCGAAATATTTCCCAATTATATGTTATTTTTTAACATTCATTTTTAAAATTTTACGTTCCAAATGATCTCTCTCCCTCATTACCCCTCTCATACCCCTTGAAGAGGCAAGCAATATGTTATCAAATTATACATGTGCAGTCCTGAAAAACACCTTCTCATATTAGAAATGTTGCAAAAGAAAACATAAACATACATACACATATAAACAAAAAAAATAGAGAAAGTTAAAAAAAGTATGCTTCAATTGCATTTAGAATTCATCTTTTCTCTATCTGGAGATGGATAGCATTTTTCATGTGTCCTTTGGAATTCTCTTCGATCATTCTCTTAATCACAGTATCTAAGTCTGTCACACTTGATTATGATTATCACATTACTGTTACTGTGTACAGTGATCTCCTGGTTCTGTTCCTATCACTCTCCATCAATTCATATAGGTCTTCCCACTTTTTTATAAAACCATCCCCTTCATTGTTTCTTCTACTGCAATAGTATTCTTCACAATCACATACTACAACTTATTCAGCCATTCCCCAACTGTTGGGCATCCTCTCAATTTCCATTTTGTTCATCACAAAAAGAGCTCCTATGATTATTTTCATGCAAAGAAGTCCTTTTCCCTGTTTCTTTGTTCTCTTTAGGATACAGACCTAATACAGTGCTATTGTGTCAAACAGTATGCACCATTTTATAGTCCTTTGGGCACAGTTCCAGATCATTTTCCACAATGGCTGAATCTGTTATCGACAATACCAACAGTACATTAATGCCTCATTTTCCACATTCCTCTACCATTTGTCATTTTCCTTTTCTTTCATGTCAGTCAGTCTGATAGGTATGAAATTGTGCCTCAGAGTTGTTTAAATTTGCATTTCTTTAATCAACAGTGATTTAGAGCATTTTAAAAAATGTAACTCTTGATAGCTTTGATTTCTTTATCTGAAAACTGCCTATTCCTATCCTTTGACCATTTACCAAATGGGGAATGACTCTTATTTTTATAAATTTTGCTCATTTCCCTATAAATCTGAGAAATGAGGCCTATATTAGAAAAATTTTCTGTAATATTTTCTTTTGATTTCCTGCTTTCTTCTAATTTTGACTGCATTAGTTTTATTTGTGCAAAACCTTTTAAATTTCATGTTTCTGAAATTATTCATTTTATATCCCATAATCAAAACAAAAACAAATTAAAAAAAAAACTTTTCCCTTTTCCATATATCTGACAAGTAAATTTTTCCATACTCCCTGATTTACTTATGATATCACACTGTACATCTAAATCAATTATCCAATTTGACTTTATTTTGGTATATGCTATGGCATGCTTGTCTTTGCCTAATTTCTGCCAAACTACTTTCTAGTTTTTCAAGAATTTTTTGTCAAATGATGAGTTCTAGCCCCATATCTTGGATCTGTCAGTTCCTCAAGCATTAAATTACTATGATCATTTACTACTGTATATTACATACCTAACCTATTCTGCTGATCCTCCACTTTATTTTTTAGCTATTACCAGATTGTTTTGATGATTACAGAAATACATCTATATGTATATACACACACATATATGTATATATTTCTAATTGCCCTAATACTGAGAAAAGTCTCATGAGTTACAGAAAACATCTTTCCATGTGGGAATGTAAACACTTCAACTTTGATAACTTTCTTAAGGCATCTATTTCCTCCTTACCTTTTTATGTTTTTCTTGATTCTTATATTTGAAAGTCAAATTTTCTATTCATCTGTGGTCTTTTCAGCAAGAATATTTGAAAGTCCTCTATGTCATTAAAATTCCCTTTTTTCCACTGAATTATTATACTCAGTTTTGTTGAGTAGGTGATTTTTGGTTTTACTCCTATCTCCTTTGACCTCTGGAATATCATATTCCAAGCCCTTCAGTACTTTAGTATAGAACTAGTTAAATCCTATGTTATCCTGATTGTATTTCCACAATACTTGAATTATTTCTTTCTCGCTGCTTGTAATATTTTGTCCTTGACGTGGTAACTCTGGAATTTGGTTACAAAATTCTTAGGAGTTTTCCTTTTGGGTTCTTTTTCAGGAGGTGATCAGTGAATTCTTTCCATTTCTGTTTTATCCTCTGATTCTAGAACATCAGAGCAGGTTTTTGTTTTTTTGTTTTTTTTTTGATAATTTCTTGAAAGTTGATGTCTAGGCTCTTTTTTTGGATCATGGTTTTCATAATTTTGAAATTATCTCTCCTGGATCTATTTTCCAGGCCAGTTGTTTTTCCAGTGAGATATTTCACATTGTCTTATATTTTTTCATTCATTCTTTTGGTTTTGTTTTATGATTTCTTGGTTTCTCATAAAGTCATTAGCTTCCATTTGTTCCATTCTAATTTTTTGAAGAACCATTTTCTTCAGTGAGATTTGGACTTCCTTTACCATTTGATCCATTCTGTTTTTTAAAGCATCCTTCTCCTCATTGACTTTTTGGACCTCTTTTGTCATTCGGGTTAGTGTATTTTTAAAGGTGTTATCTTCTTCATCATTTTTTGGGGTCTCCTTTAGCAAGCTGTTGACTCGCTTTTCATGATTTCTTGCATCACTCTCATTTCTCTTCCCAATTTTTCTTCTGCCTTTTTTACTTCATTTTCAAAATTTTTTTGAGCTCTTCCATGGCCTGAGGCCAATGCCAATTTTTTTGGAGGTTTTGAATGTAGAAACTTGACTTTGATGTCTTCCTCTGATGCTACGCTTTGCTCTTCCCTCATGCAAAAGGATGGAAGAAAATACCTTTTCACCAAGAAAGTAACCTTCTATAGCCTTATTTTTCTCTTGTTTAGGCATTTTCCCAGTCAGTTGAGTTTTTATCAAGTGGAGGTTATACTATCCTAGGCTTCAGAGATTTTGTGCAGCTGTTCACTGAGATATCTCTAGACACTTGAAGGTTCTCAGTTCCTCCAAGGTGGCACAATCAAGCGAGAGTAGTTTACTCCTCTTCTGGCCTGGGCTCTGGTCTGTGAGCAACCACAAGCACTCTTTTCTGCCCTGGAATTGAGTGTAGGGTTCTCTCTCCATAGTCACCCCCAGCTCTACCTTGTCAGAGCTCCTCCTCAACCCAGGACTCCCTCTCAGGACTGAGACCCAAATCAGTTGCTCGAGTCCCCCAGAGTCTTTAGGCCAAGGGCTCCAAAAGTGGATGCTGAGTTGCTGCCACAGTAGCTGCTGCCACCCTGGGACCAGAGCTGGAGTTGACCATGCTCCCCTCTCACCCAAGTGAAAGAGCTTTCTTACTGACCTTTGAAGCTGTCTTTGACATTTGTTGGTTGAGAATTCTGGGAACCATAGATTGCTACCTATGATTCCATGCCCTGAAGCCTGTTCTGATCCTGTCCATGCTGCATGGCCCAGGTTGGGCAGTGCTCCACTCTGAGCTAGATGCAATAGACACTTCCTGTCAGTCTTCCAGGCTGTCTTGGGCTAGAAATGTGTTTAACTCTGTTATTTTGGGGCTCCTACTGTTGTAGAATTTGTTTAGAATCATTTTTACAGGTATTTTATGGGCTATGGGGGGAGAGCTAGAGTAGGTCCATCCTTCTACTCCACCATCTTGGCTCCACTCATGATTCTAATTTTTAAGGAATCATTTTCTTCAGTGAGCCTCTGTATCTTTTATCCTCCCATTTGGCCATTTCTGCTTTTTAAGAAGTTATTTTCTTTAGTATTTTTTGTGACTCTTTTGCCATGCTGTTAATTTTGTTTTCATAATTTTCTTGAATTGTAATATTTCTTTACCCAATTTTCCCTCCAAAACTCTTATTTGATTTTGAAAATCACTGTTTAACTCTTTCAGGAATTTTTGTTGAGTTTGTGTTCAATTCACTTTTTTCCCTTTGAGGCTTTTCTTGTAGCTATTTTGACTGCATTGTCTTTTTCTGAGTTTTTATCTTGATCTTTTATTTGACTATAGTAGATTTTTATAATCAGGTTCTTTTTTTGTTGTTTGCTCCTTCTTCCAATCTATTTCTTGACCTTAGACTTTACATTAAAGTTGGGTTCCGTTTCTGATATGTGAGTTTGTATGTATGTGCTTGTGTGTGTGTGTGTGTGTGTGTGTGTGTGTGTGTGTATGTGTAGAGGCACTGTTCTAAGCTTCAAACATTTTTTGCGCTGCTGTTTTCAGAGCTAGTTCTGAAGATTGGAGTTTTCAGTACTTCCAAAATGGTGAGATGTGGGGAGAACTATGATCACTGCTCACTTGGTCCTTACCTAGGAAGGGCTGAAAGTGATATTGTTCCTCAGGGCTCCTCTCAAGGGTGAAAATGCTTCTCTCTGCCTTTGAACTGTGACCTAAATGTGGTCATAGACAAAGGAATTAACAAACAGTGCCCTGTACTGTACTCAATGCCAGCATAGAGGTCTCCTGTAACCTTTCTCATCAGCTATTAAATTCCCTTACCATCTCTTAAGAGCTCCAAAAGCTGCTGCTGCATCTGTAGTCACCCTAAGTTCCATCACTGGTATTGTATCTATGTAGACTCTGGGCTAGCCTTCATTCCCATGTGAAAAATCTCTCTTCCCAACTTTCTAAGTTGTCTTGGGATAGAAAAATGCCTCAGTCTGACCTTTTGTTGTTAGCCACTCCAGAATTTGATTTGAGGTGCTATTTTAAAGTTGTTTGGAAGGAAATATTGAGAGAATGGTTGAGTGCTTCCTCTACCCTGGTGCTCCCAGAAGTCCTCAAAAATAAAAATAAAATTCTGGGTTTAGATAAAATTTCCTGTTTCCCTAGTTCCCTAGCCTCAATAGCAACCAATGAGCATTCTCTTGTCATCTAAAGAAGTAGGAGAACACACCGATATTTTCAGCAAAATGCTAAATAGTATTTAGAATACTTTGCCAAATTAAATGTCGAGGTAGCTTAGTCATCAGTGACTTGGTTGGGCCTGCATTGGATTTGGTGATTTTTTGACAGAAAAATAAAGTCTCTTACCAGGAAAAATAATGACATTTTTGGGAAAAAAATTTTGGAGGTGTTCAAGTAGTGTCATAGGACATTGGTTGCTGTAGCATCAGAGCTAAGAATAGATGGGAGTGAAGAAAATCTGGTATATATAAATGAATTCAGGTGTCAGGAACATTTGAGAGCTATGAGAATGTTGTGCTCAAATATCGAAATGAGTACTGAGTCATAAACTCTAAGACAGCCTGGTCAGGCATCCTGCCCCCTGACAATCTGTCTGTTCCCATGCACATATTCATCCAGCTGGTTGACATACAACAGACTACCAAAGACAAAAGTAAGCATATGACCCACAGCATGGATGGAGATATCTAAGGACAGGCAACCAAGTATGGTGGCCATGAAGTTAGGGGTTGTCTGCCTGGCACTGGCTCCCAGTTCATGAGGTAGGGCTAAGCTTGAGTTCAAATCATGCCTTCAATACTTACCTGCTATGTGACTCTGGGTAAGTCGCACGCAGTCTTTGTTTGAACATCTAGAAAATGAGTCTAATAATTGTATCTACCATACAGAATAGATGTGAAGACTAAATGTCCATGTAGATATACATACATGTATACACATATGTACACACATATATATGTATATGTGTATACATATATATGTATAACCATCTATGTAACTTTTCAAACCTTAAAGTTCTATATAAATTTTAGATTTTGTTATTTTTTTCATCTTAACAGTACATGTTTGGGTTTTCACTCCGAAATTCTTGGTCATCTAATATGTCAATGCTGTAGGTCCTGGGTTCAGCATGGGAAAGGGGAGCCTATGGAAAAACAAGGTTGGGAAATAGCTTCTAGGGGTCAAACAGAATTCTCAAGTTCCTAGGGGAAACTTGTCAATGTGGGTAGCTACAGTCATGTAGTCAGCCAATAATCATTTAAGTACCTTCTCTATGCATGGCACTCTGTTAAAGCTGGACATAAAGGGCACAAATAGTCCCTGATCTCAAGGGGCTCACAGTGTAATGGGAGAGATAATATGCAAACAACTATATACAAGATGAGCTGGAAATAATCAGCAGAAGAAAGTCACTAGCATTAAGAGGAATTGGGAAAGTCTTTCTTGTAGAAGGTGGGATTTTACCTGAAAGTTGAAAGAAGCCAAGGGGTCAAGACAAGGAGGGAGAACATTCCAAACATGGAGGACCAACAGTGAAATTTCAGAATTGGAAGATCGAGTATTTTGTGGGAGGAATGACAAAGATGCCAGTGTCATTGTGTTGTAGAATACATGGGAGGAATAGTATAAGAAGACTGGAAAGTTAGGAGGGGGTCAGATTATAAAGGGTTTTGAATACAAGAATATTTTATATTTTATCCTGAAGGTGCCAGAGAACCAGGAAGAATTATTGCATAGGGTGTGGGGTGACACTAGGAAAATCAATTTGAGAACTGTTTGGAGAATGGACTGGGAAATAACCAGCAGTCCATTGCAATAGTTCAAGTGTGAGGTGATAAATGCTGAACCAGAGTTTTGGTAATGAAAGAAGAGAGAAGGGAATATATATGAGAGATGCGGCGATGGTCAAATTGACAGGACTTGGCAACAGATTATATATAGGGGGTGGTGAGAGAGAGTGGGGAGTTGAGGATAGCCTGTGAATTGAAAGCCTGGATGACTGGGAGGATAGTGGTATTCTCTATAGTAATAAGAAAGCTAGAAAGAAGAGAGAATTTTTGGGTAAAGATACAGAGTTCAATTTTGGTTCATACTACCTAAGGGGCTCTGGACCAAATGTCCATTTGTGCAGGGAAGACTTCCCCAGCCTTGATGAGAGATCTACATAATGCCCTTCCTACACACTGGGTTCAAAGTAGTGAGGTTGAGATAAATCCCCACTGTGACCTCCCTATAATAAATAAAATCCAGTTCCACAGTCATCACAGGGGAGAGAGTGTTAGAGTCCATAAAAAGGAAACAATGCAGGAAGTAATGTGGTAACATCCTTCTGCTACTGAGTAGTAAACAGGGAAAGTGTAAGCAATGTTAGATTAAATGTAGAACTAGTAAGATATGGCATTTTATTGAATTCTGATTGTGGGGACTGATTGTATATAGTTTTCTACATCCTAGGTTTCCTTTCCCCTTATTCTCTTTACCCCTGCCTCTCCAATGATCCCTATATTGGAGGAGCCAGGTCAGATTATATAATATCTAGATTTCACATATGTAAGCTCCAAGTTCTGAACTCAAGTAATGACTATGAAATGGATTAAAAATTAGTGTGAGTAGAAGTGACAAGACTTACTCTGGGTAGGGAAGAGAGAGAGCAGGTAGAGCCAATAGATATAGACCATAGGACCAGGAAACTGAGGCATAGGCCCATGATGAGGATGATGACAGAAGAAAACCTCTTAGAGAGCTGGTTTCTGAATTACATGCTTGAGATCTTGTGACCTGGGAGGAATGGTGAAGAGAGGTTTAATAATTGTGCAAGAGGGTTGGGATGATGAAGTTTTTTGGTGGAGTGCAGTCAGAGATCATCAGGCCAAGTATGGAGGTAGGGTAGTCCAGGGAGGTGAGTACCTGAGTATGTTTTGTGACACTCTGAGTTTGTCCATCCCTCAGCAGTCTTCTTTGCTCTTGTGCTCTGTGACTCTTCCTTTTCTACTGTCCTAAGTTCAATGGTTGGTCATTTTTAAAGCAAGTAACCCCTGGATCTATGGGTCCAGTCCCAGGTTGTCTTCTGAGGCTAATCCCTCATCAAAAAGCATTCATGAATTTACAATCAGGCATTGTACTAGATGCTGTGCATACAAATTAAAAAAATGAGTCAATCCCTTCCCTAAAGAAGCTGACTTTCTACTGGGAGGATACAACATGTTCACAGATAAATAAAAACAGGATATATGCAAGGTAAATACACAGTGATTTGGAGTAGGACATAAATAGCTGGAGCAATCAGGAAAGGTCTCTTGAAGGCCGTGGTTTGTGAGTTAATTACACCTTACAAGGAGATGAGGTTTACAAGAAATAGAGGTGAGAAAGGAGAAGATTCTAGGCATGAAACTCTGGCCTAGAATATCTGTGGTATGAGTACAGAAAAAGGGACAAAACAGAAAGATATTAAAAAGAGAATCAATGAGACTTGGCAAATGATATAAACTATGAATAAAAGTGACGAGTCAAGAAGAGTTCCTAGGCTATGAACCTCAGTGACTGGAAGAAATAGTCAGCTAGGTGGAGCAGTGGATAGGGACTTGGAGTAAGGAAGACATATCTCAGACACTGCCTTAGACACTTCCTAGTCCTTTGAGTCTGGACAAATCACTTAATCTATCAATATCTTAAGTTCTTCATTTGTAATATGGGGATAATAGCACCTGTCTTACAAGAGTACTTTACAAACCTTATAGTTCTATATAAATGCTAGCTATCATTATTATTAGAGTATCGTCAACTTCCCAATGGATGTTTCCAACTGAATGTCCTATAGGAATCTTAAAATCAAAATGTTCAGAACATAACGTATTTCTCCTTCCCCATTGTCCCCCAAACATCCCCTCTTCCTAACTTACCTATTTTTCTTAAGGGTACCAACTTCCAGTCATCTACATTTACCATTCTGCAACTAATCCTCAACTATTCTCTTTTTCTCATCTGACATATCTCAAGTGACAAGTCTTGTCACTTCTACTGCCACAACTTCTCTTGTGACTATTATTTGTTTTTTATCCATTTCACAACCATTGTCTGGATGCAAGTAAAAGTTTCTGAATGCACCTCTACCCTGACTCTTCCTTGCAGGTCTTTATGACTCTTATATCCAAGACATCCTCCATGCAGACAAAATGCAATCTAAAGCAGAGGTCTGACCAGGAATCCTTTCTCCAATCCCTTTGGACTCTAGTGCCTTTCTCCTGCTAATTATTACCAATTTATTCTGCATATCTTGCTTTGTAAATATATACACACATATATATGTATACATATACATTTATGTGTATATGTGCTTACATATTGTCTTCCCCATTAGATTGGAAATTCCTTAAGGACAGGGACTGTCTTTTCCCTCTTTTGTATCTCTAGCACTTAGCATAAGTGCCTGATCCATAGTAGGCACTTAATAAATGTTTACTGATGAATTGATTGACCAGACCATGCCCCTGATCAAGAAGTTCCAGAGGCTTCCAATTTCCTCTGGACAAAATGCCAATTACTCAGTTTTGCCATTTAAAGCCTTTCACAATCCTGACTCCAGCCTATCTTTCTAGATTTGTTTCACATTACTTTTTGTCATTTACTCTGTGTTCCTGCTGAACTGGCCTATTTGCTGTTCCAAGAACACCATTTTCCATCCCATGTCTGTATGCCTTTTTATAAGCTGTCCTCAGTCCCCTCCCTCCTTGCCAGTGCTTGGAAGAACCCTCACTTCCTACAAGGCTTATCTCAATTTTTACCTCTTACATGAGGCTTTTCCTGCTCTCCCCACCCCACTCTGTGGCCTTCATTCCTCCTGTTCTCCACTCACCCTGACAATCACTTTGTACAGATTTTTCATTTATTTATCTGGGTTCATGTTACACATCCCAAAAGTATGTAAACTCTTTGAGTACAGGGGCTATTCTTGTTTTCCCTTTGTATCTTCAGCCCTAGGACAGTGCTAGCACATAGTAATGGGTCTCCGGGCCTCATTCCTGATTTCCAGGTTTCAAACCATAGTGTCTCATCTTAGCACTTCCTTCTGAGTCTGAAATCCTTTTACTCTGGAACATCCACTCACTCCTCCAGTCTTCCCAACCTAGAATGCATCATTCTCCTACTTGAGAGTTCCTTTTAGAGTCTGCATTTTGTAGAGGGGCCCAGACTGGCCCTCATTCCCTTCTTTGCCCTGTTGTTAGCTTCCAGGCTTCAAACCAATATGTCAGAAATCTTCATCTTCTTCCCCATTCCTCCCTGCTTTTCTGCTCCCTTTTGCATGTTGTCTTCCCCCATTAAATGTAAGCTTCTTCAAGACAGTGACTTTATTTTTTCTTATATTTGTATCCTTGGTGCTTAGCACTGTTTCTGGCATATAGTAAGTGCTTAATATATATTTGTTTTCTTCCTCCTCCTCCTCCTTCTCTCTCTCTGCCTCCATCCTTCCCTCCTTTTCTTCCTTTTTCCTTCCTCTCTCTCTCCCTCAGTTCCTTTTTTCTCTCCCTCTCTCTCTCTCTCCTTCCTTTTCTTCTACATGTTAAATGAATGAATGAATGGATGTGTTCTAGAAATATAATAAAAAGAGAACTGGAACAACTAACTACTGGGCTGGATTAGGTCAGAGGGTCATGGGATCATGGAGTTTAGAGCTAGATGATTTATCTCTAATATCTATTTTTTACTCCAAAATTATGTTATTATATGATTTTGTCCTAGGAAAAGAGAGGTATAAATGCTTACTTTGAGAAAAAAAAAGTCTGAGTAACTAAGGGCCAATGGTAAGTCTTGATTCTGAGCTAGAAGAGGGTTCTTACTGCCCCAAGGAGAAATAGAATTCATGAAACAAAGGAGTAAAGATCAATGGGAGCCTAAGGTATTATCATTTAATTTTCTATGTATATAGATCTTGCAGTGTGATTGGTCATCTCTTTAAGCTTAGCTCCCTCTTTTGGCTTTGCCTGCATTTTGTATCACACCCACCACACTTCTGGGCACATGTAACAGTAAGTACCCTAAGACACCCAGGATGGCCTTCTAGCACAGGTCATTTGATCTGCTTTATAAAGGAAAGACAGCTTCAAAGGGCTTAACAATCCTTCTTTAATTAAACATATATAAGTCATTCACTAGTTCAGGGGAAAGGTTAACACCTTGAACATGGAGAATATACAGAGAAAATACAAGCAGAGAAATTAGAACAAAGATCAACACACAGGTCTCCAACTTGTCTAAACAAAGTAATGTAACCACCTACATACACCTCCAGATGGGGAAGCACCAACCAAATCTGAGTAGTAGGGGAGGGGGCCCTCTTACCAAAGGCTGCTCTGAGTCACATCCAGGGAATCAAAAGGTCCTTCTCACAAGTGAAACCCCCAAAGCAAAATGCTAACCTCCCAGAATATATAACAAAGACTTGACCCCTGATTGGATCAGAGACAGAAGGCACAGAAACCTACCTGACTTTGCACAGCTGTGAATTATCAGGGTGCAAAGGAGATCAACCCCTCAGATGCTCACAATTTAGCCTGAGCTGAGGAAACTGAACTCCAAAAAGAAAACAACAAAAATTCCACCTCGCTTGTGTTTACAGCACACTGTGGATAGCCATTCCTCTGGAGTCCAAAGGTTACAGGTATTTGAGTCTTCATTTATTGCCCCATCTTTGCCAACAAGTCATTGTTGTAACCTTGAGTAAATCACTTAATGTACTGGTGTGACAGTTACCTCATCTGTAAAATGAAGCAGTTAGGATGATAAAATCTCCAAAGATCTTTCTCTCTCTAACATTTTGTTATTCTACATGGCCAACAAATACTTACTGAATTCAATCTTGTTTTTAATGCTGCTTGTGACAGTGGTATTTACATAGCTCTTTAAGTATATTACCTCATTGGATCTTCATAATAACCCCATGAGGTACTATTATCCCCATTTTACTGATGAAAAAACGGAAACTCATAGAGTTATAGTGACTTGCCCAGTGTCACACAAATTTCAGAGCTGAGGTTTGAAACCAAGTCTTTCATTACCCCAGGGCTGAGCCTCTCTCTCCTATGTGGAGTTTCTCCACTGAAGACAGTATAAACACGATGTATGGAGCCAAGATGGCAAAGTAAAAACAGGAACTTGGTTAAGTTTTCCCCCAAACCCCTCCAAATGCCTTAAAAATGACTTTAAACAAATTCTAGGGCAACAGAACCCAGAAATGACAGAGTGAAACAAATCTCTAGGCCATGACAACCTTGAAGGTTGACAGGAATACTATATCACACTGGGTTGGGAGAAGAGTGCAGTTCAGAGTGGACTGTGCCAGCACAGATGGAGCCTGAGCAGACCTCAGGGGACTGAATCACTGGCAGCTTTGGCAGTTTTCAGACTTCTCAACCCACAAATCCTGAAGAAAGCATAGAAGGTCAGTGGGAAAACTCTGTGGGACCTGAGTGAAAGAAGAGCCATATCTGGCTGTGGTCTGACCCCAGCCTTGGGGCAGGGAGATGGTAGTGACTGCAGCAGCAGCAGCAACACCAGTGGCTGTTTTAGCAGCCCTGGGTCTACAGATAGTGGTGGATCATGTGGCTGATACAAAACCTCTGAAACCTGGGACAGAACACCCACCTCTACCTCCACCCCCACTGGAAGCAGAGTTGAAAAGTGAACTTTGAACCCAGAATTGTTCCATGAACATTGACAAAGAGTTGAAAAGTCAATCATTTGACTGGGAATATGAGCAAATGGCATAAAAAACACTCAGACTACTGAATCTTACTTTGGAGAAAAAGAAGATCAAAATATACAACTACAAGAAGACATCAATTCAAAACTCCTAGATCAAAAGCATCCAAGAAAAATATGAATTGGTCTCAGGCCATGGAAGAGCTCAAAAAGGATTTTGAAATTCAAGTAAGAAAAGTAGAAGAAAAAAATGGGAAGAGAAAAGAGAGTGATGCAAGAAAATCATGAAAAAGAGTTAGCTTGCTAAAAAAGAGACCCCCCCCAAAAAAAAAAATACTGAAGAAAATGATACCTTCAAAAATAGACTAACCCGAGGAGGTGGAGCCAAGATGACAGAGTAGAAGGACAAATCTACTGTAGCTCTCCCCACAAAGCCCATAAAATACCTGTAAAAATGAATAAACAAATTCTAGAGCAAGAGAAGCCACACAATGACAGAGTGAAACAGATTTCCAGCACAAGGCAGCCTGGAAGAACTATAGGAATGGTCGATCACACCAGGTTCAGAGTAGAGTGCAGCCCAGTCCTGGCTGCACTGCAGACAGGACTGGAGCAGGCTTCAGGATGCAGAATCACAGGTAGCAGCTGCGATTCCCAAATCCCTCAACCCACAAATGCCAAAGACAGCATCAAAGGACAGTTAGGAAGCTCTTTCACCTGGGTGAGAGTTGAGCAGGGTCCTGCAATAATCCCCCACCTTCACCTCCCAGGCAGTTGGAGCATCCATTTTTGTAGCCCTCAGCCTAAACACCCTGGAGGAATCAATCTACTGATCTGAATCTCAGCCCTGAGAGGCAGCTCTAACGCGAGGAGAAGCACTGACATGGTGGTGCTGGAGGCAGGTGTGGAAAGGGAACACTGGGCAGATCCTGGGCTTGGAAAAGCTTGTGGTTATTCCGAGATCAGAGCACAGGCCAGAAGAAGAATAAACTCCTCTCCCTTGATTGTGCCACCTTGGAGAAACTGAGAACTTATAGGTCCCTAGAGTATACACTCCACTTGACAAAGGGCTCAAAAGTCAAGTAACTGACTAAGAAAATGCCTGCAAAAGGGAAAAAGAACAAGACAATAGAAGGTTACTTTCTTGATGAACAGCTATTTTCCTCAACTGTTTAGACTAGGAAGAACAAAGCATACCATTAGAGGAAGACATCAAAGTCAAGGCTTCTTCATCCAAACCTCCAAAATAATTTGCAGTGGTCTCAGGCCTTGGAAAATCTCAAAAATATTTTGAAAATCAAGTAAGACAGGTGGAGGAAAAATTGGGAAAAGAAATGAGAGACATGAAAGAAAATCATGAAAAGCAAGTCAACAGCTTGCTAAAATGTTGAAGAAAATAACGCCTTTAAAAAAAGACTAACCAATGGCAAAAGAGGTCCAAAAAGCCAATGAGGAGAAGAATGCTTTAAAAAGCATTAACCAAAAGAATTAACCAAATGAAGAAGGAGGTTCAAAAGCTCACTGAAGAAAACAGTTCTTTAATATTTAGAGTACAGCAGATGGGAGCTAATAATATTATAAGAAACCAAAAAATTACAAAACAAAACCAAAAGAATGAAAAATGGAAGACATTATGAAATATCTCATTGGAAAAACAACCGACCTGGAAAATAGATCCAGGAGAGATAATTTTAAAATTATGGGACTTCCTGAAAGTCATGATGAATAAAAGAGCCTAGACTTCATCTTTCATGAAATTATCGAGGAAAACTGCCCTGGTATTCTGGAAACAGAGGGTAAAATAATTACTGAAAGAATCTACTGATTAGGGGCAGAGCCAAGATGGTGGAGTAGAAAGACACACATACACTTGCTCTTCCCCCACAATTTATAAAATACCTGTAAAGAAAGACTCTCAACAAATTCTAGAGCAGCAGATGCCATAGAACAATGGAGTGGAGGAGATTGCCAGCTGAGAGTGACCTGAAAGGCCCATGGGAAAGGTCTGTCACATCAGATGCAGAACAGAGTCCAGCTCAGCCAGCATTGGGAGGAGGATCCAAGTAGGCCTCGGGGGACAGAATCCCAAGCAGCAGCAGCAGCTATTGGCAGATCCCTCAACCCACAGGGGCCAAAGATCAGTGAGAGGGTTTTTTCAGCTGTCTGAGAAGGGAGCAGGGTCTTCTCATATCTCTGGCAGCAGAGGCCATATGGGGCTGCAGCATCTCCCACAGCAGCCCGCATCCATCATTGGATAGCAAAACCCCTGAGGGTATTGAGCAGCTTTTCTGAATCTCAGCCCCCAGTGCTGACTTGGTGGACCTGGAGGCCAGGTGATTGTTGAGAGGAAATTTCTACTCATAGATTCTGGGCACAAAAGTTCCTAGTTGCTCCCAGATTAGTGTATATGCTTGATTGTGCCACCTTGGAGGAACTGAGATCTTACATATCCCTACTCTTGACAAAGACATCAAAAGTCAAGTAACTGGTTGGGAAAATGCCCAAAAAAGGCAAAGAAATAAGACAATAGAAGGTTGCTTTCTTGGTGAACAGGTATCTTATCCCATCCTTTTGGATAAGGAAGAACAATGATTACTATCAGGGAAAGACATAAAAGTCAAACCTTTTGTATCCCAAACATCTGAAATAAATATTAAATGGTCTCAGGCCAAGTAAGAGAGGTGGAGGAAAAATTGGGAAGAGAAATGAGAGAGATACAAGAAAATCACGAAAAGCAAGTCAACAACTTGATAAAGGAGACCTAACAAAATGCTGAATAAAACAACACCTTTAAAAATAGGCTAACTCAACTGACAAAAGAGGTGCAGAAAACCAATGAAGAGAAGAATGCTTTAAAAAAACAGAATGGATCAAATGGAAAAGGAGAGTCAAAAGCTCACTGAAGAAAATAGTTCTCTCAAAATTAGAATGGAACAGATGGAGGCTAATGACTTTATGAGAAACCAAGAAATCACAAAACAAAACAAAAAAAAAAGAATGAAAAAATGGAGGATAATGTGGAATATCTCATGGAAAAAACAACTGATCTGGAAAATAGATCCAGGAGAGAAAATTTAAACATTGTGGGACTACCTGAAAACCATGAACAAAATAAGAACCTAAACATCATCTTCCATAAAATTATCAAAGAAAACTTAACTGATATTCTAGAACCAGAGGGCAAAATAAATATTGAAAGAATCCACCTATCACCTCCTTAAAGAGATCCAAAAAGGGAAACTCCTAGGAACACTGTAGCCAAATTCTAGAGTTCCCAGGTGAAGGAGAAAATATTGCAAGCAGCTAGAAAGAAACAATTTGAGTATTGTGGAAATACAATGAGGATGACACAAGATTTAGCAGCTTCTACATTAAGAGAATGAAGGGCGTGGAATATGATATTCCAGAAGTTAAAGGAAGTAGGGCTAAAACCAAGAATCACCTATCCAGCAAAACTAAATATAATACTTCAGGGGAAAAAATGGTCTTTCAATGAAATAGAAGACTTTCAAGCATTCTTTTTTTTTTTTTATGTTCTACAATCACTACCGAAAGCTTAGATTCCCCCCCCCACACACACACACCCGCCCTCCCCAAGATGGCATACAATCCTATATAGGATCTACATATACTTTCCTGCTGAATATGTTTTCACTATGGTCATGCTATGTAGACAAACTAAAATAAACGGAAGAAATCATATAACAAATCAAAACATAACACACACACACACATACACACACACACAAATGATCTGCTACATTCTGTGAATGAATTCCATAGTTCTTTCTCTGAGTGAAGGCATTTTGCCTTAGAAAACCATTGGGAATTTTTTTTTAAGTTCTTGCATTATTATGAAGTTCCAAGTCTACCAGAAAAAAACTGTCACATACTGTGGTCATTGCTGTGTGCAAAGTTCTCCTGGTTCTGCTCCTTTCACTCAGCATCAGATCATATAAGTCCTTCCAGGCCTCCCTGAAGTCTTCTTGATCATCATTTCTTATGACTCAGTAGTACTCCATTACATTAATATATGATAATTTATTCAGACATTCCCCATTTGATGGGCATCCCCATGATTTCCAGTTTTTGGCAACTACAAAGAGTGCTGCTATAAATATTTTTGTACATGTGGGACCCTTTCCCATTTTTATGATCTCTTGGGGATACAGTCAGTCCTAGAAAAGATATTTCTGGGTCAATGGGTATGCACGTTTTTCTAGCCTTTTGGGCATAGTTCCAAATCAGTCTCCAGAATGGTTGGATGAGCTCACAGCTCACCAACAATGAATTAGTGTTCCAACTCTCCTACATCCTCTCCAATATCTATCATTTTTCTGTTCTTTCATGTTTGCCAATCTTACAGGTGTGATGTGGTACCTCAGAGTTGTTTAGATTTGCCTCTCTCTAATCAAAAGTGATTCAGAGCATTTTTTCATATGATTATAGATATCTTTAATTTCTTCCTCTGAAAATTGCCTGTTCATATACTTTGACCATTTATCAGTTGTGGAATGACTTGTATAGTTGTACATTTGAGTCAGTTCTCTATATATTCTAGAAATGAGGCCTTTATCTCTGAGGTTAGCTGTAAAAATCCTTTCCCAATTTCCTACATCCCTCCAAATTTTGGTTGCATTGGATTTGGTTGTGCAAAAACTTTTCAGTTTAATGTAATCAAAGTTATCCATCTTATATTTCATAATGCTTTCTATCTCTTCTGTAGTAAAAAATTCTTCCCTTCTTCATAAAGCTGATAAACACACTATTCCTTGCTCCTCCAGTTTGTCTATGGTATTAATCTTTATACCTAGATTGTGTACCCATTTGGACTTTATTCTTGTGTACAGTGTCAGGCATGGGTCTATGGCTAGTTTCCACCACACTGTTAACCAGTTTTCCTAGCAATTTTTGTTGAACAGTGAGTTCTTATCCCAGAAGCTGGGGTCCTTGGATTTATCAAAGAGGAGGTTGCTATATTCCTTGCCTACTGTGTCTTGAGTGCCAAGTCTATTCCATTTGTCTACCCATCTGTTTCTTAGCCAATACCAAGTGGTTTTGATAATTGCTGCTTTATAGTACAATTTAAGATTTGGTAGTGCTAGGCCACCTTCCATAGCATTTCTTTTCATTAGTCGCTTTGATATTCTGGACCTTTTGTTCTTCCAGATGAATTTTGATATTATATTATCCAGCTCTAGAAAATAATTACCTGATAGTTTAATTGGTGTGGCATTAAATAAATTAATTAATTTAGGTAGAATTGTCATTTTTATTACATTAGTTTGGCCTACCCATGAGCAACTGATGTTTTTCCACTTACTTAAATATGACTTTATTTGGGCAAAAAGTGTCTTGTAATTGTGTTCATGTAGTCCCTGGGTACTTTCAAGCATTCTTGACGAAAAGACCAGAGATGAAAAGAAAATTTGACTTTCAAACACAAGAATCAAGGGAAACTTGAAAAGGTAAACAAGAAAGAGAAATCATAAGGGACTTACTAAAGTTGAACTGCATATATTCCTACATGGAAAGGCAATATTTGTAACTCTTGAAACTTTTTTCAGTATCTGGGTAGTTGGTGGGATTATAAACTTACACCACACACACACACACACACACACACTCACGCACACATACACACACACAAAGAGAGAGAGAGCAAGCACAGGGTGAGTTGAATAGGAAGGAATCATATCTAGAAAAATAAAATTAAGGGATGAGAGAGGAATATATTGAGAGGAGAAAGGGAGAAATGGAATGGGACAAATTATCTCTCATAAAAGAGGCAACAAAAAGACTTTTCAATGGAGGGAAAAATGGGGAAGGTGAGAGGGAAAATGTGAAGCTTACTCTCATCACATTTGAATCAAGGAAGGAATAAAATGCACACTCATTTTAGTATGAAAATCTGTGTTACAATACAGGAAAGTGGGTAGAAGGGGATGAGCAGAATGGTTGGGGATGATAGAACCTAAGGCAATGGGAGGAGGGAGAAATTAGAAGTCAACACTCTTGGGGAGGGACAGGGTCAATAAGGGAATAAAAGAAATGGGGGCAGGATAGGATGGAGAGAAATATAGTTAGTCTTATACAACATGATTATTATGGAAGTTATTTGCAAAACTACACATATATAGCCTATATTAAATTGCTTGCATTCCCAATGAGGATTGGTGGGGAGGGAGGAAGGAAGAGAAGTTGGAACTCAGAGTTTTAGGAACAACTGTTGAGTATGATTCTGGCATACAACTGGGAATTAAGAAATACACGTAATGGTGTATAGAAATTTATCTTGCCCTACAAGATAAAAAAGAAGATGAGGATAAGGGAAGGGGTGGACATTAGAATGGAGGGTAGAATGCTCAGAATTTTGGGGTGGGGGAGGGGAGAGATGGAGAGAAAATTTGTAATTCAAAATTTTGTGGAAATGAATGCTAAAAACTTAAATAAAAAAATTTAAAATAAAAAAATTTAAAATTGAAAAAATATGAATTGATCAATCAACTCCTGAAGGAGGTGCAAAAATAAAAACTCCTATGAATATTGTAACCAGATTCCAGAGTTTCCAGGATAAAATATTGCAAGCAATTAGAAAGAAACAATTTCAAGATTGTGGAAATAGAATCAGGATAACACAAAACGAAGCAGCTTCTACATTAAGAGATCAAAGGCAGTGGAAAGTCAAAGGAATTGGGATTAATCACCTACCCAGAAAAGCTAAGTATAATATTTCAGGGGAATAAATGGTCATTCAATGAAAAAGAGGTCTTTCAAGCATTCTTGATGAAAAGACCAGAGCTGAATAGAAAATTGGACTTTCAAACACAAAATCAAGAGAAGCATGAAAAGGTAAATAGAAGAAAATGTGAAATATCTCACTGGAAAAACCACTCCCCTGGAAAATAGAACCAGGGGAGATAATTGAAAACTTATTGGACTCCCTGAAAGCCATCATCCAGAAAAGAACCTTGACATGATCTTTCAAGAAATTATCAAGGAAAGGGCCCTGATATTCTAGAACTCGAAGGTAAAATAGCAATCAAAAGAATCCACCAATCACCTCTTGAAAGAGATCCCAAAAGGAAAACTCCTAGGAATATTGTAGCCAAATTCCAGAGTCCTCAGATTAGGGGGAAATATTATAAGCAGGCTGACAGAAACAGTTCAAGTATTGTGGAAATACCATCTGGATAACAACAGGATGTAGCAGCTTTTACATTAAGGAATCATAGGACTTGGAATATGATATTCTTCAGATCAGAGGAGCTAGGATTGAAGCCAGGAATCACATACTAAGCAAAACTGAGTATAATAACTCAGGGAGGAAAATTAATATTAAAAGAAATAGAGGACTTTCAAACATTATTGATGAAAAGATCAGAACTGAATAGAACATTTGACTTTTAAATACAAGAATCAAGGGAAGCATGAAAAGGTAAACAGGAGAAAAAAATCATAAAGGACTTATTAAAGTTCAACTGTTTGCATTCCGAAATGGAAAGATGATATTTGTAACTCATGAGACCTTTCTTACTATTAGAGTAGTTGGAGCAAATAGAGATAGATAAAATAGATAGATACATACATACATACACACATATATAGATAGATAGAGGGCACAGGGTGAGTTGAATATGAAAGAATGATATCTAAATATAAAATCTGGGTGAGACAGGAATACATTGGGAGGAGAAAGGGAGACATAAAATGAGGCAAATTATCTCACATAAAAGAGGCAAGAAAATGGTTTCAGAACAGAGGGAAAGAGGGGGAGATTAAAAGGAATGAGTGAACCTTACTCTCATCAGATTTCACTTAAGGAGGGAATAACGTATATACTCAATTGAGCATCTTACCCTACAGGAAAGTAAGGGTGAAAGGGATGGGGAGGAGGGGGATGATACAAGGGAGGGTACATTAGGGAAAGGGGCTAGTCAGAAGCAAATACTTTTGCAAAGGGATAGGGTCAAAGCCGAAACTAGAATAAGTGGGGTGTGGGATAGGATAGAGGGAAAGATGGTCTTCACAACATGACCATTATGGAAGTGTTTCACATAACCACACAGGTATAACATATGTTGAATTGCTTGTCTTCTCAATGAAGATGGGTGGGGAGGGAAGAAAGGAGAGAATCTAAAACTCAGAGTTTTAAAAAACAAATGTTAAAAATTGTTTTTACGTGCAACTGAGAAATAAGATATACAGGCAATGGGGTATAGTATATAAATCTATCTTGCCCTACAGAAAGTAAGGGAGAAGGGGATGGGGAGGTAAGAGAAGGGAGGGCAGACTGGGGGAAGAGGTAATCACCCATCTGGGCTGAAGGGGAGGGGAGAGATGGGGAGAAAATTTGGAACTCAAAATCTTTTGGATATGAATATTGAAAACTAAAAATCAATTACTTAATAAAAATAAACACTTAAAAAAAGAAAGTATAAACATGTAAACTTTTCATGGTCTTAAGTAGTTTGGAAATTCCTAAGGGTCCAGATCAGATCCTCAGGTGAGTTCTAGGCTGAATCCAACAGGATGAATAAACCAATATTACCACTGATGATGTCCTTATTCGGGAAATTCAATGCATTGTTTTCCCAAATACCAGAGAGTGACAATGATATTTTTTTAAAAAGTCATATATTGAACCTAACAAAAAGTTCCAAGAAATACGTCTCATCTCTTTGACAAGGGAAAACAAATCAGACTTGTAGGTAATTTCACCAATTTAGATAAACTGCTGTCTGTCTCTCCAGGGCATCTGACATCAGCACATTCCCTTTCTCCCCCTACCCCTCTTTCTGTACTTTGGATCCCCTTCTGTTCCTCTGAGTTATGTATGACCCTCTATCATAGACACCCTAGAGACACAGATGATATAAATTCATAGGAAATTCCTCAAAAATCATCTTAACCACTTCAAACCAATGTTTTACAAGCATTTTTAATGAAGAGAAAACCAATACTTTCTGATTCAACTGCTCTTCTTGGTGTTTTTTGTCCAGGGTTCTGACTGAGAGAGTAACCCAGGAGGAGGTATCCCAAAAGCAGGTCAGCAGAAGCAGAGGGAGAGGGACTGGGTTATTCAGGCCTGGATAATTCATAGACTGGATCAATACTCCTTGGAAAATTGAGAGTTAGCTACATGAGGCCTGCAGAATTCTGGGTAACTAAACCTGTAGTACAGTTCCCTTAGGGATGTTATGAGGCTCAAAAGAGATAATGTATGCAAAGTACTTTGCAAATTTAAAAGGGATATGTAAATGGAACTTATTGTCATTATTTTACTCCCTGTAGAGTCTCCATTGAATTCTGTCTGGAGAGGGACTCACTGAGCAGTCCCTGTAGCCAGGTAGCACCTCATGCCAGAGTTTTCGATTATGATGCCAGTCAATGGGAGAGAGTGCAGGGTGAAAATGAAAATGGAATATTTGGTTAGTGCTCTGACAAGCCATGAATCAAAACCAAGTGAAATTGCTCTGGGGTCTCTTGGCCTGTCAGTTTTCACCATCCATTCTGTAAACCCCACGGGGCCATGTCATTCTGTGCACAGCCAACTGCTTCTACAGGAGAACTCCTCCCCCCAGTGGAGTGTTTGGGTGCTTCCTCTATGTGTCATGGTCAACACAAATTACACCCTGGTATTTTTAAAATAACATTATTTAATTTAAAGGGTAAGGTTTAGGGGAGTGGGTAGGTGGATTTGTCAACTCAGAAAGAATAAACATTAAAGTATGCCTGATGGATGTTTCCCTGACTGTCATATCACCTGGAATTTTTGTTCCATCTCTAGGGACTACCTGATTCCTCCTTCCAAATGAACACATTGATTCCTCTGTTGAGTGGCTATTCATTCTTATTAGGGGAACTATAGCAGAGAGACTGTTTATAACTTCTACATGCTGGGAAGGGGTAATGAGGAGTGAGTGTGTGAAAGGTAGAGAGGGCAGATAAAGGGAGTTCTGTGCCCCTGAGAACTGGAGGGTACAGCAAAGTGTCATAGAGGCTGAGCCTCCATTAGGAAAAGAGAATGACAATCATTTGCTCCCAACTTTGACCCACCTCAATACTTTACCTTGGACTTAACAATGACCACAGAATGAACAATATATATCAGGGTAGAAAGAACACTGGATTGCTGCCTGGAAACCTGGGTTTATATCTCAGCTCTGCCACTAATTTGAAAATGTGTGAATTACTTCTTTCTGCATGTCAATTTCCTTTATCTGTGAAATGAGGCTTGAACTGGATGTCAGGGATTATTTATCTAAAGTCTATTAAGTGTTTTTTTAATATTTGATAATTGCATTTTATTATAATTGTTTTCCTTTGTAATACCATGCATTTCATTTTAAACACTTAAAAACATTTTTCTGAAAAGGCATACTGAGGCTAAGCCAGACTACCAAAAAGGGGCATGACACAAAGAAAGATTAAGAACTCCTACTCTAGATGATCTCTGAAGCCCCTTCTGGGTCTCACACTTCATGGTTCTAGTTGTGCTTATTGAACTTTTATCAGTTGGCTTTGATAATTATTTTTCTTTTGACTTGGAAGCGGGAGAGAAGGGATAGGGATTGTCCATTCAGAAAGCATTGACATTAGAACATGGTCTAGATAATGTCTCCTCAGTGATATACTAGTTGGAATTTCCATGTTTATCTAAAAGATTACTCATCCTGCAAACTTCACTGTTCACTTTGGGTACATGGAAAGACACAAACCAATAGCACTATTGGGATGCCCTTCGAATGGCAAATGAATTGCTCGATTTGGCTAGATTAGCCGCAGAGCCAAACTGAGGATTTAGGAACCCAGAAAGGAATGATAGACCAAATATGATAAATACTAATAACTGGTCACTGAGCAATACAGTAGATGATGCTGACATGGTGTACTTTAATATCCAATCACCCTGGCAGATTCATTCTTTGGGACCACATACATTGGGTCACTAATTCTAACTCCTATGAATGAGATTGACAAAAAGAAGTGATGAAAGTAAGATGTAATAGAGATAAGTTTTATACTTTCTGCTTACTAAGACTCAAGTGAAAATAGTTGGAAATTTTTATCAATAGAAGTAGAAATAATGGATTTCTCTGACCATGGCCATGGATGTCTTCTTTTTGTCATATGAGACACTTATGTTACATGATTCTTAGTTTTGAGTATTCAAGGCACATTATGCCAATTTATGAGTCACTTCTAACTCTAATATTCTATGGGTCTATTTTAAGATCATGAGATTCTCTCAAGGCTATGTCAACTTCATTTTTTACCCGTTGATGAACAGAGATGATTGCAAATGAAATCCAATTCAAAAGCATTTATTAAGTACCTGCCCTCAGTGGTGTTACATTCTATGGAGTGGAGGATATAACATTTACTGAGATAAGTACATACAAATATTCAATTAAATAAGCCCATATTAAGTACCTAGTTCAGGGATGGGGAACCTGTGACCTTGAGGGTACCTGTGGTCCTTTAGGTCCTCAAGTATGACCCTTTGACTGAATCCAAACTTCACAGAACAACTCTCCTTAATCAAAGTAAAACTTGGACTCAGTAAAAAGGCCACACCTGAGATCCTAGAAGGATACATGTGGCCTCGAGGCTGCAAGTTCCCCAACCCTGACCTAGCCTGTGCTAGGTATTTTGCTAGGAGGTGGGAGAGACAGAGAACACTAACAATTATACTGGAGTTCTCAGGAAAGGCCTCCTATAGCAAATGGTACTTGAGCTGAACCAGGAAGGAAGCTAAGGGTCTAAGAGGTGGAGGAAGGAATATATTTTAGGAATTAAGACAGGTGACAGAATGCCAAGTAAAGGGAATAGTGTGTATGATAATTGGACTGAAGTGTAGAGCACATGAAGGGGAGTGATGCAGGTAGGCTGTACAGTGGTTAGAGTACTGGGCCTGGATTCAGGTCTGAGTTCAAATGTAGCTTGATACTAGATGTGTGGCCTTGGGCAAGTCACTTAACATGTTTGTTCAGTTTCCTCAACTATAAAATGGGGATGATAATAGCACCTAACTCGCAAAGTTTTTATGAAGATCAAACAAATTAATATTTGTAAAGTGTTTACTTAGCATAATGAACTTTTCTGGGCAACCAAAGTTTGACGTAATTTTCCATAAGCCCTCTGACAACTAACAGTGTCAAAGTCCTTGGTCAGATCCACAAATGTTGTGTATAGACCTCTGTTCTGCTCCTGGCATTTCTCCTGGAGTTGTTGAGCAGCAAACACCATATCTCCCGTTCCTCAGCCCTTTCTGAAGCCACACTGGCTCTCAGGTATATGACCATCTTCCAGGTGAAGGATCAGCCTATTAAGCAGGACTCTAGCAAGAATTTTGTATGTCAATTTCATGATGGCATGTTTGCCTGGGTTCTGGATAGTGGACAAAGTTCTTGTGCCTTCCCAGTCACCAATGGAGTGAAACAGGACTGTGTGCTTGCTCCCATGCCTTTCAACATGATGTTTTCAGCCATGTTGGCAAATGCTTTCAATGAGGATGAACATGGCATCAAGGTCAACTACCTTACTGATGGTAAATTCTTCAATTTGAAAAGGCTACAAGCCAAGACCAAAGTGGAGGGAGTGTTGGTGCATGATTTTCGGTTTGCAGATGATTGTGCACTCAATGCAGCCTCTGAAGCTGAGATGTAACAAAGTACACTAATTTTAGCCTAATAATTAACACCAAAAAACACAGGTGCTCCATCTGCCACCACCACACTATCCATATTTGAAACCTCAATTATAACAACAGAAAAGTTTTGAATGCTGTGGATAAGTTCACTTACCTTGATAGTGTACTTTCCAGGGATGTACACACTGGCAATGAGGTTTACCCACACATTGCCAGAGCTAGCTCAGTGTTTGGGAGGCTCTGAAGAAAAGTCTGGGAGAAAAGAGGTATTAGACTGATTACCAAATTGAAGGTCTACATAGCCATTGTGCTGACCTCATTGTTGTATGCCTGTGAAACATAGACAGTCTACCAGTGCCATGCCAGGAAACTGAATCGTTTCCATTTGAACTGTCTTGGGAAGATCCTGAGGATCACCTGGCAGGATAAGGCACCAGACAATGAAGTCCTTGCTCAAGCTGAGCTGCCAAGTATTCAAACTATGCTTCAGAGAGCACAACTCTGATGGGCTAGCCACGTTGTTCAAATGCAAAATGTACGATTGCCAAAAGACTATTTTATGGAGAACTTGCATCACACAGGCGATCACATGGTGGCCATAGGAAATGATACAAGGACAATCTCAAGTTCTCTCTCAAGAACTTTGGATTTGACTGTGCAACATGGGAGATGCTAGCACAGGACTGCTCAGCATGGCATGCCCACATAAGAAAAGATACTGTGCTCTTTGAGCAAAGCAGAATTGAGATAACACAAAATAAATGCAGGATGTGCAAATTTGGGATATTCACCCAATCTGTGATAGATGTTTCCGAGTTCATATTGGTCTGATCTGCCACAATTGAACACACTGAAATTTCACTTTACAATAGTGATTTCATTTTAGTCCTCTTCAAAGACGAAGGACAGCAACCAACCACCCACCAACCAACTTAGCATAATGCCTGGCACATAGTGGTATTATGTAAATGCTATTATTACTATTATTTTAAGTAATAAATCTGGAAACAAAAGCTGGAACAGGATTGTGAAGGGCTTTAGATGCTAAGCTGAGAAGATTTCATTTTACCATTATATTGAGAGCAATGATTCATATTTCTGAGCAGGGTTTGACAGGGTCTGGCCCACACATTAAGAATGATTGAGTGGAAAATGGATTGGAGAGCAAGAAACCTAAAAGCTGGAGCACCTAGGAGGAGGTCATTGAGGTAGTCCCAGGGAGAGGTGAAAAGGGCATGAATTAGGGTTATGACCATACATAATGAAGTAATGAGGCTATTTTTTTAATGGGCTTCATAAACTGACTCTGAAGATAGTTTGAGTTAAAGAAATGTTTTTGGTTAGTGATTGCCTCATTAAAATAAATTTATCGCTTCTTAAAGTGATTACTTTGAAGGACAGTATTCACTTGAATATTCTGACTAGCTTGTTAAAAACAATCAGTCATTTAGGTTTAGAGTCACAATTTATTTGAGATAATTTAGTCAAATTTCCCATAGACCATTTCAGGCTGTTTCATCAAATGTTAAATGCTGAACAGTTGAGTAGAATGACTTTTTAAAAATTGATTTGGTTGAAATGACTAGTTATTTTGATATTGCACAGTGTAGATTAACCCCTTGCCAAATTCATACTCTTATCACCTCTTGCCCAAACTACTGTAAGAGCTTCCTTATTGGTACCTCACCTCCCAGTGTAGATATAGTCTTGAAGTTTAGAAGTGAGGACGGTCATAGATCATAGATCACAGGAATTAGCAAAATATGATTATTTAATGGAGAGAAGAGAAGGGTTACCTAATATTGGTGTTCATTTAAGGACAAGTTTTCAACCTATTCAGTCTTGTTACTCTGCTGTATGGATCATCTAATCTCTTTTCTCTTCTTTTTTTTCTGCCCTGCCCACTCCCCACAATTATACTTATTTTGTACTTCTATAGTAAAAGTAATTCATACAGACTGAAAAAGTCTAGATTAATCCTATTTTAGAAATATAAGGCAGTGCCAGACAATGGAAGGAGCACTGACTTTGAAGTCACAAGATTCCAGGGTTCAGAGCTCATCTTTGTCATTTACTATCTGTCTATCTATCTATCTATCTATCTATCTATCTATCTATCTATCTATCTATCTATCTATCTATCTGTCATCTATCCAATAGTGATTTATCACATAGGTCACTTAGAATCCTTGGCCCTTACTCTGTCCAGTGAGGGAAGGTGTGGAAGATTAGGGGTGGTGGATTGTTTGTCCAACTAGTCTCTAAGGTTGCTTCCAAGAATGTTATGAGGGAAGATCCCAGAGATTGGGCCCTATCAAATCATTCTGTATTAAGAGGGCAGGGATCCTATTGCCCAGAAAGTCCTAGCCAATGAAAGGCATGCAGTTCTTGGGGAGGAGGTAGGGGCTGAATTCTATTAGGAAGGGGGCCATCCCCTTAATTCATGCCCTTATCACCTCTCCCCTGGACTACCTTAGTGACTTCCTCCTTGGTGCTTCAGCTTTTATTTTTTCTATTCTCCAATCCATTTTCCACATGGCTGGAATATTATTTTCTTATTTCAAAATTCTAGACTGAATTTTGGTTAAGTCCCAGTATTAGTGTTAGCAGTTGTCCTACTTTAGGTCTGGCCATCCCCTCATCCCTCTGTAATGCTAATTATGTAAATGAGAGTTAAAGATCTTCCCCACCCATTAATGGATGGGCCCATTAAGGTAAGCTTGATTAGGGGAGATTTGTTTTGTAGGAAGGCCAACACCTTTTGTTAATTTCTCGAGACACTGGTTCTCAAGGGTTGTGATGCCCTCTGGCTCTGAAAAGTGAGGTGAGAGTTTGTTTTAGGGCTTACTTATTAGAAATGTTTGGCTAGATGAAACTCTAGGGAACTACCTCACCCCCACCCCCACTTGAAAACCCAGATGTTGGTGCTTCTCTCTCTGGTAACTATGTATGTATATAATGGTCAGACAGTTGGATCTGTCTGTTGATCTTTGATATATGTATTGCTTATGGTCAGAAAATTGGAAGCCCTGTTTGTTGGTCTTTATTTACCTGTTTGTATTTTCTCTGAAGTTCAGGGTACTAATTTTTTCCCCAGAACTAAGTGAGTGATATATATGCTTGATTAAAGTAGATTGTTGACCCCTCAAAAGTTGTTTTCCTTTTAGAAAAGCAGGTATAAGAACCTATATAGAAGGCCCTCCTGTGTATGCCAGGGTCCTTGCTGTTACACACTCCCCTCCCCATTTCCCTAGATTGAGGAGGAGGTGGCTGACACTTGAGCAGGCTGGAGACATGGAATCAATGGTCAACTTATCCATCCAGGCATGGGTCTCAGTCTCTTGTCTCAACTTTTACTTCCATTTGATCAACCATTACTGTTCAGATTTTTTTCTGAGGACACTTAGAGTAATTATTCACATTTACCTAATACCCCACACCTTGAGGCATCAATAGAACACTGAACTTGGAAACAGAAAACATGGACTAGTGGAAAGATCATTGGGGTTGGAATCAGATTCAGAGATTCTAGAGATTCAGAGATTCAGACTAGAGATTCAGATCCTAACTCTTCTACTTCTTATCTATGTGACCTTGGACAAATCCCTTCTAGTCCTTGAGTCTCAGCTGTCTCATTTGTGAAATAGAGGAAATGGCCTATTTCCATCACTAAGGTCTCTTCTCTGACATTCTGTGGGGCTATCATTTGATCATGAGAAAATAGGGGGTATGTGCCACTTTTTTCTTCTTTGTTACATTGAATTAAAGTATTTCCAGCCAAGCCCTAAATGAAGAGATACTGGCTTTTAAAATAACTCAATGCATGATATTGCTGTGGCTGAGTATGCCTATTTCACAATAGTAGTTGCTCATGATTTGCTCTACATCTCCATTTCTCTATTTACCTTATGGCTACCTGTTGTTTTTTTTTTTTCCATCGTTGTTGTTTTTACCAAAAGAAGTAAGCTCTTTGAGAGCAGGGAATATTGCATCTTTGACTTTGTATTCCCAGGACCTAACAAGTACCTGGAAGAAATGTTTGATTAGTTTCTGGATTGGTTGGTTCCATGTCTTCCACTCTTCAAAGCTCCTTGGAGAGTAGCTTCATACAAGAACCTCCCAAGATGATTTTGAAAGATTAGACTTTTATTTGTCCTCTGAACTGAAGGGGCATGAATCACATGGCTTCACAAGGGTTCTCCAATTACAAGAATTTTGTTCTTTTAAACCAAGGAGCATTTATATTTCTTATGTCTCTACCATCACATTGCAAGATGCTGAGTGGTATTTATAATGGGAAAAATTAAAGACTAGTATTCCTAGGCTTTAATCCTAAATTTGTTACACTTAGCTTTATGACTTTGGGGAAATCAAATAATTTTTTTGAATTTTTGTTTCCTTATCTAAAAAATGAGAGTGTTAGACTATACGAGTTTTAGGGGCTCTTAAAAGCATAATATTGTCTCCCTATATCTGTTCCCATAAAATAAAACAATTAATAAACATTAAGTGCCTACAATATGTACCAGGCACTGTGCTAAGCACTGGATATACAAATACGAGAAAAGCAGAATAGTCCCTACCCTCATGGAGCTTGCGAACAAAAGTGAGAAGACAACACACAAAAGAAGCTAAAAATGAGCAAAAGGAGGGAGGAGAAAGTACTTGACTGGGAGCACTTGAAATCAATCAAAAAATTTCCGAATACTTCAGCCAGGTAAACAATGATTTATGCGAGGTGATCTCTAAAGCCCCTTTTATCGTATGAGGCCACTAAATTTGTATGTCTATGACTCACAGAATCACAACATCTCAGAACTGGAAGGGACTTTAGTGTCCAGTCACTATCTGAGCAAAAAGATCCAATAGGTAGTTATCTAACCATTCAGACAGCTGTATAAAGAAGATGCAGTATTCATATAGTTATCTGCAATCAATAATTACTTCTACTTACTGGGATTGTGAAAATAAAATAAAATGAAGCTTGTCTTGAAGCTGGTAATTTAGTGTGATTTAGTATGATAGTAAGATCAGGTCCATGTGTATATTCATGCTTGAGCATAGAGCACAAAGTGTATGAGACATAAAATAGCATGTGGACCAATCAAATGCATAATAGAATAGGATTCGATGAGGAAGGAAGGAATTCCTAGTTCAGACTCACGGAGTTGATTCCATGTTCAGAGGACATGAGATAAAAAAGGTGTTTGAGTGCAGTTCCTTGGAGTCATTCTGGGTTGAATTTTGGTGAGTGAATTCTAGGGCCAGGAAGAAGTACTGAACCCTATCTCTATAGTTGACCAAAAAGATTTTGAGCTTTGCATTTTGTGCCACTGACCTTATGGCACAATATCCACCTTATTTTAAAAAATTAATTGGATTATATATTATATTTATCTGTATGTTATGTCATATTCTCCTATTAGATTGTAGATTACTATTAAATTATTATTTAAAAAATTTTTGTTTTCAGTTCCAAATTTTCTCCCTTCTTTTATTCCTTCCCCACCCATTGAGAAGGCATGAAATATGATACCCATTATGTATGCAGTTATATTAACCATATTTCCTTGTTAAATCTGATATTTTAAAAACCACAAGAAAATCAAAGAAAAATATGCCTCAACCTGCACTTCTAGTCCACCAGAATTCTGTCTGAAGGTGTATAGCATTTTTCATCATGAATTCTTTTGAATTATTGTATGCACATTGTATTGATCAGAGTTGTTAAATATTTTGGCTACAATATTGCTGTTAAAATGTTCTAGTGGTTCTGCATAGTTCACCTTGTATCAGTTCTTATAAGTCTTCCCAGGTTTTTCTGAAACCATTCTCTTTCATCATTTCTTATAGCACAATAATATTCCATCATAATCATACATTAATTACTTTTATTCACTTTGTGTTTGAGTCAAACTAGTTTATCAATATTCTAACCTTTGCACAGGTAAACTGCCCCCTGACCCTCATCCCTGAAATGTATACTCTGTCCACCTTCACCTTGTAGAATCTCTACTCACTCTCAAATGTTACATTCCACATAAAAACTATCTTGATCACTCAATTAGCAATGCCTTTTTCATCTCCCCACCCCATAGATTACTTTCTGTATTTTTTATATTTATTTACCTGGGGTCATGTTGTTTCCTCTTAGTAGAAAGTGAGTTCCTTGAATGCAGAGACAATTTCATTTTTTGAATTTTTTAATCCCTGTACTTAGCATAGTTCCTGGAACACAGTAGACACTGAATTAATGCTTGTTGAGGGGATAAGAAGTCAATCAGTTGGTAATCATTTATTAAGCACCTAGTATGTACCAGTCACTTTGTGAAACACTGGAAATACAAATAGAGGAGAGGAGAGGAGGTAAAGGGAGGAGAGTTGAGTTGAGGTGAGGTGAGGTAAGGTAAGGTAAGGTGAGGCATGGTGATGGGAGGAGGGTAAAGACAGTCCCTGACCTCAAGAGGTTACAATTTAATGGAGGAGCAAATAGGGAAGGCAACACAAAAAGAAAGCTGAAAAGTGATGTAGAAGAGCAGTGGGGAACCAGTCTCAGGAGCATGGTGGAAAAGTCAGAGAAACTCCAAAGTAGTACAGTCAGGTAAGAAATGAGGAGAAGACTAGTGGAAGGTGGGATAGAGTAACAAAGGCCTTTGAATAGCAGGGAATGTTATATTTGAAATGTTAGGGAGTCATTGGAGTTTATTGAGTAGGGGAATGAAATAGTTAGATCGGGCCTTTAGACAAATCACTTTGATAGATAAGTTAAGGATGGATATAGTGGGAAGAGACTTGAGTCAAGTACAGCCCCCCACCCCTCCATACTATTGCAATAGCCCAGGTGTGTGAGGATAAGGGTCTGCATGAGAGTGGTGACTGTATCAGAGGAGATAAGGGGAGTGATGGATAGAAGTTGCAAAGGTAAAATCAGCAGGCCTTGGCAAAAGATTGGATATGAGGATGAGAAGTAGTGAGGAAACTAGGATGATTGGTACATGGTTATAAGTCTAGGGGACTGTTTTTCGGCAATGTGCATCTGTTATTTACTTACAGATATAACCTGAATTTTCTGAGTGTTAATTAATAGGAAAGTACAATAACAAGACCATGGGGCTTAGAATCAGAAGAAATGTATCTGAAGTCTCAGCTCTGCCACTCTGTGACCTTGGGTATGTCATGTAACTCTTCTGAGTCTCAATGTTCTTATCTACAAAATGAAGATCCCTATTGGACCACCTATCTCACAAGGTGATTGTGAAGAAAATACTTCATAAACTATTTTTATTGTTCCATTGTATCTGACTCTTCCTGACCCAATTTAGGGTTTTCTTGGCATAAATATTTGAGCTGTTTGTCATTTCCTTCTCCAGCTCATTTTATAGATGAGCAACTGAGACAAACACAGTTAAGCATCTTGCCCAGGATCACACAGCTAGCAAGTGCTGAAGCCATATTTGAACTCAGGAAAATTAGTCTTCCTGACTTCAGACCCAGTACTCTATTGACTGTGCCACCTAGTTGCCTTGTAAACTGTATATTCCTATATAAATGTGATTTGTGGTGATTCTCTATTATTGTGGCATGCCTCTTTCTCTGTTAAAATATTATGAGTTGTACAATAACTTTCAGGAACAATATACTAATCATAGTTAAAATGGTGGAACTTGACATTTACTATATCAATATATATTGTGAGTGTTATTTTATTTTATTACTTAGCTAAGAATATACCATTAGTCATTCAGATATCTCTAAATGTTTTATGAAATATATAGAAAAAAGATGGTCTGGATATATTCGTTTCCTGAGCTTTAATGATCTTGAATGAAGGAGGGAGGTTTTTCCTTTGATTTTATATGCTACTTTCTTGACTATAGGAATCTTAATGAATATGTTTCATTCTACACTGTAAATTCACCTATCAGGAGATGGGTTCCATATTTCAACATCATTTCTCTGAGATCATAGATGGTCATTTTATTGATCATAGTTCTTATCCCTTTCAAAATTGTCTACAGTATTGTCATTATATCAATTGTTCTCTTGGCTTTGATCATTTTATTCATCATCTTATAAAACTCTTCAACATTAACTTTTTATAATGAATTTATATTATAATTTATTACCCTAGCTCTGCTTATTTCACTTTACATCAGTCTGTATGTTTTTCCATGTCTATTTGAAATCATCTATTTCCTCATTTCTTACAACATAATAAATTCTTCAGTTTATTTAGTTCCTCAACTGATAGGCATACCTTGAATTTCTAGTTATTGTTGTTTTTTTTTTTTTACTAGTACAAAAGGAGTTGCTGTAAATATTTTGTGTTTATCAGGAGGACTTTTTCCTAGTTCTTAGATCTTTTCAGTATATAGGCCTAGCTGTGCAATATTAGAATAAGAGAGAATTGTAAAAAATAGATTAAATCCAAAAATTACCTCCTGAAGAAACCCTCAAATGAAAATACCCAGGAAGCTATTGTCAAAATCCAGAACTACCAAGTAAAAGAAAAAATACTACACACAGTCAGACAAAAAGTATTCAAGTATCAAGAAGGCACAATCTGGATTGCCCAAGATTTAGTAAGCAATATTACAAAGGAGCAGTGAACATTGAATAAAATATAAAAGGCAACTGATAAAGAGGTCTACAACCAAGAACAATTAATCCAGCAAAATAGAGTATAATCCTATAAGGTAAAAAAAAATTATCTTCAGTGAAATAGAGGACTTTCAAATATTAAAAATAAACCTGGAAATTAAAGAAATGTAATCCTAAAGAAGTGGTAGGTTAAAGAACAAATAATAGAGAATTTCATTAAATATAGTGATAGCAATGAGAAACCACACCAAAAATTCTGGAATATAACCAAAGCAGTTCTTAGGGGAAAATTTATGTCTTCTAAACACTTGATAACAAAACAGAGGAAGAACAGTTAATTTGATTGAAAATATAACTACAAATAACCCAAAAACTATTTTAAAAGACAAATGCCAGATTAAAAAATCTAAATAATCAAAGAATAGATTATTACAATAGAAGTAAAATAGACAAATCATTAGCTAATTTGATTAAAAAGAAATTAGAGAACAAAAATGCTAGCACCAAAAATGAAAAAGAATTCACAATAAATGTAGAGGAAATAAGGAACACTATTAGAAATTATTTTGATCAATTATATGCCCATAAATCTGACAACCTAAAGGAAATAAATGATTATTTACAAAATTGAAAAAATCCACATTAACTAAATAAGAGATAGAGAATTCAAACAACTCAATTTCAAAGGAAAATTCACATTCCATAATGAATTTTTATGGATCTGTACTGGAAAAATTATTACATAAGCTCTCTGCAAAATAGCAAAAGAAGCTATCCTATCAATATTTTTTATTATCCAGATGAGGTCTTGATACATAAATTAAGGAGATAAGTATGAAGAAAAATGTGGACTAATATCCTTAATGAAACATTGACAGAAAATTTTAAATAAAATATTCGAAAAGAGGATAAAGCAATGATTAATCATCATGACCAGGTTGGATTTACACCAGGAATTCAGGCATTGTTTAATATTAAGAAAACTATAAACTTAACCATATATAAACAAAATCAGCAAAAATCATAAAATTATACAACTAGGTGAAGAAAAACTTATTTTTGGCACTTAGTTTTGTAAAAAAATAACAAAAAACCAAAAAAACCCAAAGGAGACAAACAAATCAAAAGCGAGAAAGCATAGGGAGAGACCTTTCCTTGAAATAATAAATATTATATATTTCTGGCACAAAATAACACCATACCAATGCTTATTTTCTTCATTTTCCAATGAAAAGAAGCAGAGATAAACTAGAATCCACTCCCATAAAACTACGGATGAAGCATGGATACCCATTGCCAACACTTCTATTTAACATGCTACTAATAATTCTGGCTCTAGCAATATGACAAGAAAAAGAAATTGAGGGAATGAGCATAGTTGAGGAAGGAGCAAAATGATCACTTTTTTTGCTGATGATATAATCATACATTTTGAAACCCTAAATTACAAACTAAAAAATTAATTGAAATAATTAATAGTTTCAACAAATTTGCCAGATAGAAAAGAAATTCATGCAAGTCATTGACATTTCTATATTTTACCAATAAAACCCATCAGGAAGAGATAGAAAAAGAAATTCCATTTAAAATAACTATAGAACGTATAAAATACCTGAGTATCTACATGCCAGGATACAGATAAGAACTATATAATTACAACTACCAGTCACAGTTTACAAAATAAAAAATAACCTATATAATTGGAAAAATATTAATTGTTCATAGAAAGTCAATATAAAAAATAAAAATACTACTTAATTTAATTTACTTATTCAATGCTATCTTAACCCCAATATGAAATAATTACTTTCTAGGACCAGAAGAAACAATCATGAAATTCATATGGAGATATAAAAGGACATGAATCTCAAGGGAAATAATAAAAAATGGTGTAGGAATAAAGGGGTGTCTAGCAGTACCCCAGTGAAAACTATGCTACCCAGTAGTAATTATTATACAATTTGGTATGGGTTACAAAGATAGACATCTGTGAAATGGATTAGGTGCACAAAAAACATAGAAGTAAATGTATCTATTAGCTTAGTATTCAATAAACACAAAGACCCCAGATTCTGGGATGAGGATTCAAGTTTTGACAAAAACTATTTGGGAAAATTAGTAATATGGAAGAAAATTGATTTTGACTAACACCTTCCATCTTTTTCTTTTCCCTTTCTTTTCCCCCCAAAATTATTAATTTATTTGTTTTCAGTTTTCAACAATCACTTTCATAAATTCCAAATTTTTCTCCTTCCTTCCCCTCTCCCTCCCCTAGATAACATGCAATCTTATAAGATGCACATAAATGCCTATTAAACACATCTTCACATTAGTCATGTTGCACAGAAGAATTAAAACAAATGGGAAAAACCATGAGAAAAACAAAACAACATGAAGGAGAAAATAGTTGCTTTATTCTGTGTTCCAACTCTATAGTTCCTTTTCTGGATGTGGATGGCATTTTGCATCATGAGTCCTTTGGAAATGGTTTAAGTCCTTCCATTACTGCAAAGGGCCAAGTCTATCAAGGACAGTCCTCACACATTATTGTCTATGATGTTCTCCTGACTCTGCTCACTTCAGTCATCATCAGTTCATATGTGTCTTCCTAAGTTTCTTCTGAAGTCTGCCTGTTCTTCATTTCTTATAGCAAAATAGTATTGCATTACATCCATATACCACAACTTGTTTAACCATTCCCTAATTGATCGGCATCTCTTTGATTTCCAGTTCTGTCACCACAAAAATTGCTGCTATAAAGATTTTTGTACATATGTATCCTTTTCCCTTTTTATGATCTCTTTGGGATAGATTCCTAGAATTGGTGTTTCTGGGTCGAAGGTATGGGCATTTTTGTTCTTACTAATTTATTTATTTTTAGTTTTCAACATTCATTTCCACAAGATTTTGAGTTCCAAATTTTCTCCCCATCTCTCCTCTCCCCCCACCCCAAGACACCATGTATTCTGATTATCTTTGCCCCCAATCTGCCCTCCCTTCTATCACACCACTCCTTTCTCTTATCCTTATCTTGTCTCTTTTCTTGTAGGGCAAGATAGATTTCTATATCCCATTACTTTTATTTATTACTTACCAGCTGCTTGTAAAAAACAATTCTCAACATTTGTTCCTAAAACTATGAATTCCAACTTCTCTCCCTTCTTCCCTCTCCACTCTTCCCCACTGAGAAGGCAAACAATTCAATATGGGCTATACATATGTAGCAATGCAAAATATTTCCATAATAGTCATGTTGTGAAAGCTTAAATATATTTCCATTCATCCTACCCTGTACCCCCATTTATTCTATTATCTCTTTTGTCCTTATCCATCCACAAAAGGGTTTACTTCTAATTACTCCCTCCTTACATTTTCCCTCCCTTCTATCATCCCCATAAACCCCACTTATCCCCATTTCCCCTACTTTCCTGTAATATAAGATAGATTTTCATACCAAATTAAGTGTGCATGTTTTCCCTCCTTAAGCCAGATGTGATGAGAGTAAGCTTCACTTTTTCCCTCTCACTTCCCCCCTTGTCTCCTCCATGGAAAAAGCTTTTTCTTGCCCCTTTTATGAAAAAATTTGTACTATTCCATTACTCTCTTTCTCCTCCCAATATCGTTCTGTCTCACCCCTTAATTTTATTTTTTAGATACCATCCCTTCCTATTCAACTCACCCTGTGCCCTCTGTTTATATGTATATAATCACTCCAACTACCCAATTACTGAGAAAAAGTCTCAAGAGTTACAAATATTATCTTTCCATGTAGGTATGAAAACAGTTCAACTTTAATAAATCCCTTATGATTTCTCTTTCCTGTTTACCTTTCCATGTTTCTCTTGATTCTTATGTTTCAAAGTTCAATCTTCTATTCAGTTCTGGTATTTCCATCAAGAATGCTTAAAAGTCCTCTATTTCATTGAATGACCATTTTCCCCCTGAAGTATTACACTCAGTTTTTTTGAGTAGGTGATTCTTGGTTTTAATCCTAGTTTCTTTGACTTTTGGAATATCATATTCTAAGTCCTTTGATCCCTTAATATAGAAGCTGCTAGATTTTGTGTTATCCTGATTGTATTTCCACAATATTTGAATTGTTTATTTCTGGCTGCTTGTAATATTTTCTCCTTAACCTGGGAACTCTGGAGTTTGACTTCAATATTCCTAGGCATTTTTCTTTTTGGATCTCTTTCAGGAATAATGATAAATGTTGGAAGGAAACTGTGAGAAAACAGGCAATTTGATGTACTATTGGCAGACCTGTGAAAGGGTACAATTATTCTGGAAAGTAATTTGGAATTATGCACAGAAAATTTTTAAAATATGGATGCCCTTTGACCAAAATATACCACTATAAATTTGCTACTTTGGGTGGTACCAAGAACTAAACACAACATTTCAGAAATGGCATTGTCAGGATACCAAATAACAAAAATCAAGTCAAGTCATCAAATATAAAATTATATTTTACTATATTCTAGGCACTGTTCTAAGCTCTGTGGATACAAATGTAAGCAAAAATAAAGATAGGCCTTGAACTCAGGGAGCTTATATTCTGATAGGGGAAGATAATACATAAAATAGATTAAAAAGGAGGGGGAAAAGGGAAAAAGTTCCTATGTTGGGTCCTGGTGGTGAAGTTCAGAGAGTCAAAAGCAGAACTGGAAGATGAATGAAGGAGGGCTGGAATGCAGCATTCAAAATTGAGATTCTGAAAAATGTGAAAGGGGGATGAAGAGGAATAATTGTTCCCTATGACAAGGTCACTGGTGAAGAAAGGACTTTCAAGATGAGAAGACAGCGGAGGCATGGTGAGGAATTCCAGAGAGTAAGAAGTCCATATGAAAGAGGAACATAAATATAACCTCCTTAATTCTGGACATTATTTCTCTCTTAATGCTGCTTAGGATCATCTTACCATTTCTGGTTACTATGTCACTGATATAGTCTACACTGTTGACTCATAATGAGTTTTCTATGCCCTAAAATCTGCAAACCTTTTTTTCACAAAAAATACTGTATACTGGTACCTTTACACAATATACTTGTGAAGTTGATATTTTTGAACCCAAGTGAAGTAAAACATTTATTTCTATTTAATTTTATCTTATTAGATTTGTTCCATTTTTCTTACCCGGTGAGATCCTTTGGGATTCTGACTTAGTTATCCAATATATTGGCTATCATTTCTACTTTGACATATTGAACAGAAGCATGCTGTCTATGCACTCATTGAAGTGACTGAGATAGATATCAGATAGCACATGCCCAAAGATACATAACCAGGACACTCCTCTGTAAACCTTTTTTCAAGTTGCTATCAACTCATTAATGACTACCTTAAGTCCTGTCCTACCACCTATTTTAAATTTGCCCAAGTATGTTATGCTTTAATCTTCTCTCAATCTCCTCTAAAAGAATAGCATGACATTGTTGGTGGAGATGTGAACCAGTACAACCAGTCTGTAGAACAATTTGGAACTATACCTAAAAGGCTACAAAGCTGCATACCTTTTAACCCAGCAAAAACATGACTCGATGTTTATCCCAAAGCAATCAAAGAAAAAGGGGAAAAAAAGACCTGTTCGTACAAAAGTATTTATAGCAACTCTTTCTGTGGCAGCAAAGAATTGGAGACTGAGGAGATAGCTATCAGAGAATTACTGAACAAGCTGTGGTATGTGATTTTGAAGGGATACTATTATTATACAAGAAATGACAAGCAGTACAACTTTAGAAAAATTAGGCAAGATATGTCAACTGATGCAAAATGAAGTGAGCATAATCAGTATACAGTAACAGCAATATTTTATTATGGTCAGTTGTCAATGACTTGGCTACTCTGACTGAGAAAATAATCCAAGACCATTCCAAAGGATGATGATAAAAAATGCTATCTACCTCCAAAGAGAACTCATGAACTTTGAATATGGATTGAAGCATACTTGTAAAACTTTATTTGTCTTTTTTTGCCTGTGTTTTATTTTGCAACATGATTAATATGGAAATATTTTTTGTAGGACTTCACATGTATAATTGATATTAAATTTCTTACCTTCTCAAGAAAAGAGGAGGGATGGAAAGGAGGAAGAGGATTTGGAACTCAAAGTTTGTAAAAAAACAATAACAAAAACAAAAAACAAAAGAAATGGTAATTTTTTTTACATGTAATTGGGAAATATTTAACAAAATAAAACATATTGAAAAACAATTTTAAAATTTCAAAAAAAGAATAGCACAAGAGATTTTGGTAAATGCTTGATAGAATCTATGTCTAATATGTTGACAGTATTTTCATGATCTCCTAGTCTTATCATACTGTCAAGAAAGGACAGGAGGTTATTCTGACATGTCAGTATTTTTTGCCCCATCTCTTCCCTAGCATCTGTGCAGCGTATCAACATTTCTTTTTGATTCTCCATTCCAGGCCTTTGAATTTGGATAGGCACCTTCACTTTCTTCCTAATTATGGCTGGCCTCCCCATCTTTTCCTGGGACATCTGAGCTAGATCATTTAAATATCCCATCATTGCTTCATGAAAGATCTCCAAGAAGGAAAAAAAGAGGTTATATGGTTGCCTGATATTAGCAACAGGGAGAAGTAGATTTATAGTTCCAGCTAGAATAACAACTGGAATGTGACTGGGTGACAGATGTATACTTCAGAGGCAGAGAGGCTGCCAAGTGATGGTGGCAGAGGAACTATTCAGGAGTGGCAATGGAGAACAAGGAGTATTCTGACTTTCTTCTTAGGCCAAAATATCAAGTGGGATGAGAGAAGAAATAGTCACATCTGGATAGGATAGTAAAAAAAAAGTATCATTCATTAAGGAAGGCAAAAAAACTGGAAGATAGAAACTCTGAGAGAAGAAATATTGCATGGAGAGGAATTTGTTAGCAGTAAAGTGGGGTTCCTGGGTGATACAATGGAACGAAAGAACACCAGAGGAATTGAACAAAGGTCATGCTGACTGGGATAGGGATACTAAAAGCATCTAGAATTTATGGAGAATATTACAGTTTCCAAAATCATTTTTTATCAATAACCCTATGGAGTTCATACAATAAATCTTTTTTAGAGGAGAACACTGAGATTTGGAACTCATAGCTTGTCCATGATCATAAAGTTATTAAATGACTATGACAAAGTTCAAATCTAATTTTTGTGACTCCAAATCCAACTCTCTATGCACTACTTTCAGATACTCTTTCAATGAGAACATGGAAGAAGTGACAGAAGAAAGGAATTTTCTAATGGAAAATGATAATAATGCATTGTAGTGGTATTAGGTGATTAGATAGGTCTTTGCTAGCCATATAATTAGGGAACTACCAACTATAGAGAAATGTGAAGACTCAGCTGCCCAAAGTTCTAATTCTAATTGATCCTTCAGCTCCCTTTATCTTCTTTGTTTTTTCTTTGAATAATGCCCATTCTTTCCAAGAATATTCCATTCTCCCTAATAGCCTGGAAAGTAAAAAGGTATCATTTCCCTGGATTCTTCTTTTTTAGGAGGGAGAACCAATTGTTTATCATACAAATATTGTATAACATGCTTACCATTAGCAGATGCCAAACTTGACTTTGCATTAGAGACTGTGAATATAATGCCCTGAAATACTTGGGTGGGGAACATCAATTCCTGGTATGACATGGCACATCTGAACACCTAAGAGACACTGCCTCAATTAAAGAGAGATGTTTTTTACAGGTTGTAAATAAATAATCATAATTCATAGGTCCTATCTAGGACCTACCTAGGACTTAGGACTGTAGGATAAAAGATTCAGAGCTAGAAGGGGAATAGAGGTCATCTTGTCCATCTGGTTTACAATTTTAGATAATGGTTGTAAAACATTTTCCACTTCACCATTTCATTTTCTCCTCATTACAGCCCTATGGGAGGTATGATTAGTCTTACTTCACACATGAGAAAACTAAGCTCAGTAACTTTCCCAAGATCACACAAGTATTAAGAGGCCAAAACACAACTTTAAACTTTTTTATGTTTTTATTTTTTCTTTCTTTTACTCCAAGTCTCACATTCTGTTTACTCCATCAAGCTGTCTAAATCTTGCCATATTTTCCCACTGCCTTATATTAACATTTCAGAAATGCTTTGTCTTAATTTCTGATTCCTCCTATGTTGGCAGTAGTTCCTGATAGATTAGCTTTCTCTACCCCCCAGCCTCTCTGTCAAGTAGTTAATGATCTATAAACAAACACCTAAATGCACTAAGGGAATTTAGTATTTAAAAGAATTATTTTGTATAGTGAGTGAAAAATCTTTTTGTAACGTAAATAATCACCCCCCTAATTGATCTCTGTTGGAAACTTAGATACTCACATTGAGTTTTCATAATGGAGCACATCTCTATGTTTATAGATCATTTATTTTCAAGACAATTAGACAATTTCCCCTCCAAAGTGTCTGTCACTTGGTTTCCTCCAGATAATTACTTGGTTTCCATTCATAATATAAGGATATGTTTCTATGGTCATAGAAATGATAAAGGTCCCGAGAAATAGTGTAGCCTACCCCATCATTTTACAGAAGGAGAAACTGGGGCTCAGAAATGAAGCACAGATGACAGCACTAACCCAGAACTCAAGAAATATGGATTTTAGATTGGTACTGCATCAACTTTGTTATGTCATCTTGGGCAAAACACAATCTCTCTGAACCTCAACTTCCAGATTGATAAAATGAAGAAGTTGAGCTGGATGACCTCTAAAGTCATGTAAAGTCTTAACAATTGGAAAGTGGCCTTGAGAATTCCCCAATAGTCAAGACTGCATCCCAAGATTTTGCTTCTTAGTCAACTAAACAAGCAGGTATTTAGTATCTGTTATCTATTGAGCATTGTATTAGGTGATGGGGACACAAAAACAAAACTGAAACATTATTTATGCTCAAGGAGTTTGCACTCTTCTAAGGGAAAACTATGTGCAAAATAGGTAAAGCAAATGCAAAGTATTTGTGGAGAGGATATCTATATTGACTACCCTTTTCTTTCTTTTTAAAAATGCTCTGTTGGAGGGAGGAGCCAAGATGGTGGAATAGAAAGATACACATATGCTAGCTCCTAACCCACAGCCCATAAAATACCTGTAAAGAAGAACTCCCAACAAATTCTGGAGCAGCGAAAGTCACACACCAACAGAGTGGAGATTTCTGTTCCAGAGAGCCCTGAAAAATCGACACCAAAGGTCTGTTGCACAATGGGCCAGAGCAGAGTCCAGCCCTGTCTTGGCTTTGTGGCACCGAGAGGAGTAGATCCTTGCAGGCTTGAGGGACAGAATCTCCAGCAGCCGCACAGGTCCCTCCACCCACAGGCACCAAAGGTCAGTGAAAGAGTCTTTTTGGCTGACTGAGAGGGGAGCAGGGTGTCCGCATAACTCAGGCCCCCTCAGGAGGTAGCAGCGGAGGCAGCAGCAGACAGGAGCTCCCAAAGCAGACAGGAGCTCAGATCCATTGTTGAAGATCTCCACATAAACCCCCTGAGGGAACTGAGCCCCTTGTGGTGGCCCTGCCCCTACCTGAGAACCTGAACTCAATCTCACACTGTATAGCAGCCCCACCCTCACCAAAAGCCCTGAGGCTGGGAAGCAGCATTTGACTCTTAGAATCTAGAATCTTAGAATCTTGAATCTAGAAGCACTAGCTGGGCAGAACTGGAGGTGGGGTGGTGTGGAGAGGAAACTCAGAAGTCAAGTAACTAGCTGCGAAAATGCCCAGAAAAGGGAGAAAAAATAAGACCATAGAAGGTTACTTTCTTGGTGAACAAATATCTCTTCCTATCCTTTCAGATGAGGAAGAACAATGCTTACCATCAGGGAAAGACCTAGAAGTCAAGGCTTCTGTATTCCAAACAAGCAAAATAAATATTCAATGGGCTCAGGCCATGGAAGAGCTCAAAAAGGATTTTGAAAATCAAGTTAGAGAGGTGGGGGAAAAACTGGGAAGAGAAATGAGAGAGATGCAAGAAAAGCATGAAAAGCAAGTCAACACCTTGCTAAAGGAGACCCAAAAAAATGCTGAAGAAAATAGCACCTTGAAAAATAGGTTAACTCAACTGGCAAAAGAGGTTCAGAAAGCCAATGAGGAGAAGAATGCTTAAAAAGCAGAATTAACCAAATGGAAAAGAAGGTTCAAAAGCTCACTGAAGAAAATAGTTCTTCAAAAATTAGAATGGAACAGATGGAAGCTAATGACTTTCTGAGAAACCAAGAAATCACAAAACAAAACAAAAAGAATGAAAAAATGGAAGATAATGTGAAATATCTCATTGGAAAAAACAACTGACCTGGAAAATAGATCCAGGAGAGACAATTTAAAAATGATGGAACTACCTGAAAGTCATGATCAGAAAAAGAGCCTAGACATCATCTTTCATGAAATTATCAAGGAAAACTGCCCTGATATTCTAGAACCAGAGGGCAAAATAAGTATTCAAGGAATCCACCTATTAAATACATATTCACTATAATCATACTATGATGATTATCATAGAAGAATTAAAATAAAGAATTAAAATAAATGGGAGAAATCATATAACAAACTAAAATGTAATACAAAAGAAAATGATCTATATTCTGTGATTGAATTCCATAGTTCTTTCTCTGGATGTGGAAGGTATTTTGCCTTAAAAGATCATTGCGAATTTTTTAAGTCCTTGCATTTCAATGAAGTTCCAAGTCTACCAGAAAATACTCTCCACACAGTGTGGTCGTTGCTGTACACAAAGTTCTCCTGGTTATGCTCCTTTCACTCAGCATCAGATCATATAAATCTTTCAAGGCCTCTTTAAAGTCTTGCTGTTCATTGTTTCTTATAGCAAAATAGTATTCCATTACATCCATATACCATAATCTATTCAGCCATTTTCCAGTTGATGAGCATCCCCTTGATTTCCAGATTTTGGCCACCACAAGGAGTGCTGCCAAAAACATTTTTGTACATGTGGGACTCTTTCCCATTTTTATGATCTCTTGAGGATACAGTCCTAGAAGTGATGTTGCTGGATCAAAGGATATGCATATTTTTGTAGCCCTTTGAGCATAGTTCCAAACTGCCCTCCAGAATGGTTGGATCAGCTCAAAGCTCCACTAACAAAGAGTTAGTGTTGCAACTCTCCTACATCCTCTCCCAGAAGCTGGGGTCCTTGGGTTTAATCAAACAATAGATTGCTATATTCTTTGCCAACTGTGTCTTGAGTACCTAGTGTACTCCACTTGCCTACCCTTCTATTTCTTAGCCAGTACCAAGTGGTTCTGATAATTGTTGCTTTAAAGAAAAATTTGAGATCTGGTAGTGCTAGACCACCTTCCCTAGCATTTATTTTCATTTGTCTCCTTGATATTCTGGAACTTTTGTTCTTCCAGATGAATTTTGATATTATTTTTCCAGCTCTAGAAAATAATTATCTGGTAGTTTGATTGGTATGGCACTAAATAAGTAAATTAATTTAGGCAGAATTGTCATTTTTATTATATCAACTTGGCCTACCCACGAGCAAATGATGTTTTTCCACTTACTAAGAACCGACTTTATTTGGGCAAAAAATGTTTTGTAATTGTGTTCATATAGTCCCTGGGTTCATTTTGGCAAGTAAACTCCCAAACATTTTAGTATCTACCCTAGCACTAAATGGGATTTCTCTTTCTATCTTTTGCTGCTGGGCTTTGTTATTAATATATAGAAATGCAGATTTGTGTGGATTTATTTTGTAACCTGAAAATTTGCCCAAGTTGTTTATTATTTCAAGTAGTTTTTTTACTTGAATCTCTGGGATTCTCTAAGTATATCATCATATCATCTACAAAGAGTGATAACTTAGTTTCTTCTTTGCCTATTCTAATACCTTCAATTCCTTTATCTTCTCTAATTGCTACAGTTAGTATTTCTAGTACCATATTGAATAACAGTGGTGATAATGGACACCCTTGTTTCACCCTGATCTTATTGGAAATGTATCTAACTTATCTGCATTGCATATAATGCTTAGTGAAGGTTTTAGATAGACATTGCTTATTATTTTATGAAAAGTTCCCTTTATTCCTTTGCTCTCTTGTGTTTGTAATAGGAATGGATGTTGTATTTTGTCAAAAGTTTTTCTGCATCTATTGAGATAATAATGTGGTTTCTGTTAGTTTTATTGTTGATATGATTGATAATGCTAATAGTTTTCCTAATATTGAACCAGCCCTGCATTCCTGGTATGAATCCTACCTGATCATAATGTATTTTTTTCAAGATAAGTTGCTGCATTCTTTTTGTTAAAGTCTTATTCAAAATTTTTGCATCTATATTCATTAGAGAAATTTGTCTATATTTTTTTCTGTTTTGTCTCTTACTGGTTTAGGTATAAAAATCATATTTGTATCATAAAAAAGAATTTGGGAGAATTCCTTCTTCCCCAATTTTCCCAAATAGTCTATATAATATTGGAATTAACTGTTGTTTAAATGTTTGATAGAATTCACTTGTAAATCCATCTGACCCTGGAGATTTTTTTCCTAGGGTGTACATTGATGGCTTTTTCAATTTCTTTTTCAGAGATGGGGTTGTTTAAGTATTCAACTTTCTCTTCTGTTGATCTAGGCAATTTATATTTTTTAAAATACTCATCCATCTCATTTAGATTGTCGAATTTATGGGCATAAAGTTGGGCAAAGTAATTTCTAATTATTGTTTTAATTTCCTCCCCATTGGAGCTCACCTCTTTCATTTTTGATATTGGTAATTTGGTTTTCTTCTTTCTTGTTTTAATCAAATTGATCAAAGGTTTATCAACTTTATTAGTTTTTTTTATAAAAAACTATTAGTTTTATTTATTAGTTCAATAGTTTTCTTAATTTCAATTTCAGTGATCTCTCCTTTGGTTTTCGGTATTTCGAATTTTGTATTCACTTGGGGATTTTCAATTAGTTCTTTTTCTAGCTTTTTCAACTGCATGCCCAAGTCATTGAGCTCTTCTTTCTCTATTTTATTCATGTAGGCATTCAAAGATATAAAACTTCCCCTAAGAACTTCTTTTTGTAGTATCCCATAAGATTTGGTAGGTTTTCTCATTATTCCCATTCTCTTGAATGAAGTTGTTGACTGTTTCCATGATTTGTTGTTTAACCCACTCTTTTTATAGAATGAAATTATTTAGTTTCCAGTTAACTTTTACTTTATCTTTTCATGGCTTTTTATTGCATATAATTTTTATTGCACTATGATCTGAGAAGGATGCATTGACTATCGCTGCCTTTCTGCACTGGACTGTGAGGTTTTTATGCCCTAGGATATAGTTAAATTTTGTATATGTGCCATATACCACTGAGAAAAAGATATATTCCTTTCTATTCCCATTCATTTTTCTCCAGAGATCTATCATATCTACCTTATGAAGAGTTTTATTTACCTCCTTAACTTCTTTCTTGTTTATTTTAAGTTTAGATTTATCAAGTTCAGAGAGGGAGAGGTTGAGTTCCCCCTCTAGAATAGTTTTACTGTCTATTTCTTCCTGCAAACAACCTCTCCTCTAAGAATTTGGATGCATACCATTTAGAGCATACATGTTGAGTAATGATATTGCTTCATTGTGTACGGTGCCTTTTAGCAGGATATAGTTTCCTTCCTTATCTTTTTTGATTAGTTCTGTTTCTGCTTTTGCTTTTATCCGAAATTAGGATTGCTACCCCTGCTTTTCTTACATCAGCTGAAACAAAATATATTCTGCTCCAACATTTTTTTTTACCCTGTGTGTATCCTCCTGTTTCACATGTGTTTCTTGTAAGTAACATATTGTCACATTATGACTTTTAATCCATTCTGCTATCCATCTCAGTTTTATGGGAGAGTTCATTCCATTCACATTCATAGTTGTGATTATGTCTTTCCCTCCATCCTCTTTCCCACCATTTATACTTTTATTTCTCCTATCTTCCTTCCCCTCCTCAATAGTCTTTTCAATTTTGACCACCACTTCCTTTAGTCTTCCCTTCCTTCTTTTGTCCCCCTCCTTTCTACTCCCCTTTACCCTTACTACTTATTCCCTCTCTTTTAACTTCCCCTCCTTTTTCTTTCCCCTTCTCCTACTGCCTATAGAAATAGTTAGATTTATATACTTAATTAAGTTTATTGTTCCCTCCTTGAACCAAATCAGATGATAGTACCTCTCAAACAATGCTCATCTCCCTTCCCTCTACTGTAATATAATTTTGTACTTCTTCCTCTGATGTAATTTACCATTTTTTGCCTCCTCCTTTTCACATCTCCCATTACAATCCCTTCACATACTTGAATCACATTTTTATCATCACATCATTTACTTTATGCCCATTCCCTCTATGTATAGCCCTTTTATATTTCATAATAGTTGTACAAATCTCAAGATGAGCAAGTATCATCTTCCCTTATAGGGAGGTAAACAGTTTGCCCAAATTGAGTAGCAAGTTTTTCTTTTCCCCTGTTTTCCTTTTTATGCCTCTCTTCAGACCTGTGTTTGAAGATGGACTTTTCTACTGAGTTCTGGCCTTTTTGTCAGGAAAGTCTAGAAATCCCTTATTTCATTGAACATGAATCTCCTTGCCTGAAATGTTATGCTGAAGTTTGCTGGGTATTGAACCTTGATTGTAATCTCAACTCCTTTGTCTTACAGAATACAATATTCCAATTCCTTCTGTCTTTTAATGTAGAAGCTGCAAGATCCTGTGTGATCCTGACTGTAACTCCCTGATATTTGAATGGTTTCTTTCTGGTTACCTGTAGTATTTTCTCCTTTACTTGATAGTTACAGAATTTGTCAACAATATTTCTTGGTGTTTTTAGTTTGGGATCCCTTTCTGGAGGTGAACAGTCGATTCTTTTGATGACTATTTTGCCCTCTGGATCTAACACTTCTGGGCAGTTTTCCTTGATTATTTCTTGAAAGATATTGTCCAGACTCTTTTTTTCATCATGACCTTCTGGTAGGCCATTAATTCTTAGATTTTCTCTCCTGGATCTATTTTCCAGGTCACTTGTTTTTCCGATTAGATATTTTACATTGTCTTTTATCTTTTCATTCTTTAGATTTTGTTTGACTGATTTTTGATGTTTAATAGAGTCATTGAGTTCTACTTGCCCAAATCTAATTTTCATCAAATTATTTTCTTCAGTTAACTTTTGCATCTCTTTTTCCATATATCCAATTATTCCTTTTAAGGAATTATTTTCTCTGGTTAGTTTTTGTACTTCCTTTTCCATTTGTCCAATTTTCCCTGTTAGGTTTTCTGCTTCCTTTTCCATTTGTTCAGTTTTCCTTTTTAAAGAACTATTCTCTTCATAGAATTCTTTTTTCATACTTTTAAAATCATTGTCCAGTTTTTCTTCTATTTATTTCTTCACCTGTTCCAGGGGAGTTATTTGTGCATGCAAGCAGTCCATAGTGCCCTCTGAAGTTTCAGATGGTATTACAGTCTCACTACTGACCTCTTTGGTATTCGTGTTTTTGTCCTTGTCCCCATAGAAAGATTCTATGGTCTCTTCCTTCCTCCTTTGCTTCTTGCTCACGATGGTGAAGCTTTGTGTGTTGTGTCCCCTGGTTCTTTCAGCTAGAAGCTGGAGAACCTGGTGTTGAGCTACTGGTATGAGAAAGCGAAGGGAAGGTCTCTTTTTTCATTTTTGTTCTGTGTTTCTTGGGATTATCCCTGGGGCTACCTTGTTACATGTGAGGGAGGGGTGGTCTGGAGATCTCCCCAGCTGAGCTAGAGCAAAAGCCACCTCGGTACTTGATGATCCTGGCTGCCTTCCCGTTTCCCCTGGAACACTGAGGCACTCCAAGTCCTAGTGCAAAGCTCCACCCAACTGGAGCTCTGACTGTCTGAGATTGCTTCCTTCCTCCACCACAGTAAGGGGAATATTCTTTTGTAATTTTCCTAGCCTCAGGTGCTGTTGGCCCCTTCTGTTGATCCCATTGATCCAGGATTTTTTTCTGGGGAAATATATTATGCTTCTTTCCAGGTCAACAATGGGAGGGGGAGAGAACATTTATCCATCATTCCTCCATTTTGACTCCTGGACATTCAAGTAGATGATTTACAGACGTTGGATCTGCAGGCTGAAAGTCTCAGGAATGGCTGTGGCTGATACCTGAGGCTCAGTGGCTATCACTCACTAGGCTCTGCTGGTCTCCCTCCCTGGGCTGCCACTCCACCACTCCACCATTGTACTGTTGCCTTAGGCTGCCCCAGGGCTTTCCTGCTTGACTGAGCCACAGTAGGATGTGCTGTGCTGTATGCTGTGGGCTCTTCCACCCCATGGAACAGATCCTTCCCATCAACCTTTCCATCTGTCCTGGTCTGTAAATCTGCTACAGTTTATCTCCTATTGGATTCTGCACCTCCAAAGTTTGGTCAGATTCTCTTTTCAAAAGTATCTGAAGGAGTTTGTCTAAGAGCTTATGTGAGTAGCTGCTTTCACCCCACCATCTTGGCTCCACCTCTCTGTATGCTTTATTTTAAAACAAAATAAAAATGCAACTAGATTTCTTTAAAAACAACTGTGAGCATCTGAGTCATTTTGAGTATTATAAATACACAAATTAATTACAAAGGGATCTATGAAAAAAGAAGTCACATACAACCAGAAAAAGAGCTGATAAATAGAATTATGTATAGAACGATTTTGCACACACACACACACACACACACACACACATACACATGTCTAATTGTATTCATCTCTAAAGTGAGGGGGAGGAGGGAAAAAAATACATAACTTTATTATATAGATTTGCAGTTTCATAGGCAATCATCTTTTTAAATTCTTCTATGTTATGGAAATACTTGTATTATTTCATAAATTTTTTAAAAAAAGAAAATGTATGCTTTATTTTACACCTCTGGTCTACCATCTCTCTGCTGATTGGCAGAAGCTGTGCCAGTCTTCTGAAACTATGAGCAGTTACTACACTGATCAGAGTTCTGAAGTCTTTCAGTATTGTTTTCTATTACATTATTATGATCATCACGTAATTTCTTCTGGTCATACTTCCTCTATTCTTCATTCACTCATATATGTTTTTCCCAAGTTTCTCTGAATTCTTCAGATGTATTTACCATCTTTTTGTTGAGTTAACTGAATGTTTCATTTTGTGAGTACTTCTCCAAGGCTTTATAGAATTCATCTCAAACTGATTCAAGTTTCTACATCAATGATCACAAATCTTGGTTTTGTGATAGCCCAAGAGGTTGCCAATTACCTTAAAAGGTGTCATGAGATTTTCAAAAGTATAAATTTTAATTTTATTTAATTAAATAAGTGAATGTTAAATAGGCATACACTTCACCTTTTTCTCCAAGTTCTTCAAAGTCATTACTTTTGGGATTAAGCAAGTGATGACAAAGTGTCAGTCACAATCAGTAGGGTTGTTTAGTATTTAAAGGAATTACTTTTTTTACTAAGCAAACACTTTTGGAATGTGAATGCATAATTTAATAATCACTGGTCTACACACAAATTATATTAGGAAAAAAACCAGTTGGTAGAATTGGAAGGCAAAGGGAATTGTTTTTTCCTCTCAAAGCAATGTTTATTTTTTCCTAGAAAAATTTTTTAAAAAGCTTTTCAAAAACTGAATTCAACTAGTATTCTTCAATAGATTTGTTTGTGTGTAGAAACACCTTTATCCTGGTGTCTCTCTAAGTTAAACATGGTGTGTGTGTGCACACGTGTGTGTGTATACATTTAAGAGTATTAGCACTCCCATCATGTTTGACACAGCACAATAGAGTGCCATGCTCCAGAGAGCGCTTAATAAATCGAATTTGATGATTTGATGACATAACCTTTAGATCTGAAATTGCAGTTGTGCTTGCCTGTCAGGAAAGCTCTTCAGTACTTTGGATTTTTCAGTGAAATATGCATTAGTCTTTCGTTTTTGAATGCTCTCTGATTACCATTGGCTTATTTGAGTAATTCCTTCAGCCCCTGTTTTTGAAATCCATTGAACAATCTCCCATTGTCTTATCAAAGCTTTTTTTTCTGTTTTGAAATTGACAGAAAGATGTTTGATCTCTTGAAGATGAAATGGATTGAGTTTTCAACCGTTTGGTGCACTGAGTTCATCATTTGTCTTCTTTATAAATTCTTGATAAATCTAGTTCCAAGATTTGCCAAGTACCTTCCAGTAAATATTTGAGCAAAAAGTCTTTTAAAACCCATTGGTTCCTTGTTGGGCCATCATTTAAACTTTAGTCTTTTTCTCCCATATCTCTGCTCTTATTGGGCATAATTCTACACAACTTTCTACAAGGCTACTTGCTCAAAACAAGGAATGATTCATGCCAGGCACATAGCTGGAATGCTGATTTGGGCTTAGATCTCTAACTAGGCCTTTTCTAAGTAAAGTGTATATCTGTAATATAGTTTTGAAAGCTATTCTACTTTAGATATTTTAGTCAACAAGTATTTACTAAGGACCTAGTACCTGGGACAAATTAGAATGTACAATTAAGAATCTCTGTCCTAAAGGAACTTTTATTATCAAGCAAAGTTAATGGATCATTAACAATCTGGCAAACTCATTCCAGGCTGGTGTAGGACTTATTTGTAGTATTAAAGTTTGGGGATTTTCTATTTGCTAACTATTTGATTTTGAGTAAGTTATTTCATCTTTCTGAGTCTCAGGTTCCTTATACGTAAGATAAGAATAATAAGATTCACAAACTACCCACATCACTAGGTTGTCATAAGAATCACTTTAGATAACATACTTGAAAATACTTTGTGCCTTTAAAGCATTATATAAGTTATTATCATTATTATTATTTAAACTGTAATTCACTACACAGTGTAAGATACTGCTATTGTTAATATTCAATAAAGAAGGTAAGATGGACTGAAAAATAATCAATAGAAATGTGATGAGGAGTACAGGAGCTATATGGAGCAGAGATATAAGGATTGGTGATTGGAGAATGGGAGGTATCTGGGCAAAGGAGGGAAGACTGACATAAGTCCAAATGGGGGAGAACAATACTTGTACATGAGATAGATGCAGAGAGAGGAAAGAATTTGAGTATGTAGATTGAACTACTAGAGTTTGAGCTTGGATTCCCATTGCATCTGCCAGCTAGATGTTTGGATTCCTGAATATTGCTCTCTGATTGTCCCTTGTTGGATAATGACTTTGCTGTGGGCTCCTTCTCTCCTTATTTATTTTTAGGTCTGATGTAGGTTCTCTAAAACAAAGTTATCAAACTCAAATAGAAAAGTGGGCCACTAAACCATTCATAAAAATTTCTGCTGCCAGCATGTTGACTTAAAAAAATCATATATTAACATCATTTATATTCTATTGTATTCTTATTTTGTTAAATATTTCTCAGTTGCTTTTTAATCTGGCTGTACTTGGGAGTGGGGGTGGGTGCTCCATGTTTTACATCTCTCCTCTAAAAGACCCCAACCTTGCTCGATTGGGCAACACTTTCTGAGCAGGTGATTAGAGGTTGCCCATTGAGCAATTTCTGCTTAATTAAGCAACTGAGTAACCCTGTAGGAATATATGGCTGTGTTTCTGTTTCTACACAGTCTAAACAGGGGTAGTGACTACCACCCTACAAAATTCTGAAAAAAGCACTTTGCTAACTCTAAAGCAGTCTATAAAATGTGTATGTCTGCCATTATTGTTCTGTGATTGAGTTGTACTCCAAAGAATCATAGAGTAATCATGGTATGAACTGCTTGCAGTCCCTGAACCTGGAGCAAGCTGAAGCTGACAGGTTCACTTGATCTCGGGAATTGTGAGCTGCCCTGTAGCTAAAGCCAGCTGGGTGTCTACACTAAGTCCAGTCCAGCATCAATAGGATAAGGTCACAAGAGTAGTGGAGGTGGGGGAGGAGCCAAGATGGTGGAGTAGAAAGATTCATATATGCTAGCTCCAAACCCACAGCCCATAAATTACCTGTAAAAAGGAACTCCCAACAAATTCTGGAGGAGTGGAAGCCATGCAGCAACGGAGTGGAGGAGATTTCTGTTCTAGAGAGCCCTGAAAAACCGACACCAAAGGTCCGTCCCACAACGGACCTGGAGCGGAGCCTAGCCCTGCCTGCCACTCAGCCCCAAGAGGCCCAGTTCCGAGCAGGCTTCAGGGAATCTCTGGCAGCCATGAAGGTCCCTCCACCCACAGGTGCTACAGGTCAATGAGAGAGACTTCTGGGCTGGCCAAGAGGGGAGCGGGGTGTCTCTATAACTCAGGCCCCCTCTGGAGGCAGTGGCAGAGGCAACAGGAGAGGCAGCGGGGCCCGGAACTCCCGGAGCAGACAGGAGCTCTGCTCCATTACTGAAGGTCTCAGCATAAACCCCCTGAGGGAACTGAGCCCGGGAGGCGGCCCTGCCCCCAGCTGAGCACCAGAACTTAAGCTCACATGGAATAGTAGCCACGCTGGCTGCGGAAAGCTCTGTGGCTGGGGAGCAACATTTGAATTGCAGACCCCAAGCACTAGTTGGGCAGATCTAGGCGGGGGTAAAGAAGAATCTCAGAAGTCAAATAACTGGCTGGGAAAATGCCTGGAAAAGGGAAAAAAAATAAGACCATAGAAGGGTACTTCCTTGGGGAACAGATGTTCCCACCTTTCATTTCTCATGACTAGGAACAATGCTTACCATCAGGGAAAGACATAGAAGTCAAGGCCTCTGTACCGCAAACATCAGAAATAGATATCCAATGGGCTCAGGCCATGGGAGAGCTCAAAAAAGATTTTAAAAATCAAGTTAGACAGGTGGGGGAAAAACTGGGAAGAGAAATGAGAGAGATGCAAGAAAAGCATGAAAAACAGGTCACTACCCTGCTAAAGGAGACCCAAAAAAATGCTGAAGAAAATAACACCTTGAAAAATAGGCTCACTCAATTGGCAAAAGAGGTTCAAAAAGCCAATGAGGAGAAGAATGCTTTCAAAAGCAGAATTAGCCAAATGGAAAAAGAGGTTCAAAAGCCCACTGAAGAACATAGTTCTCTCAAAATGAGAATGGAACAGATGGAGGCTAATGACTTTCTGAGAAACCAAGAAATCACAAAACAAAATCAAAAGAATGAAAAAATGGAAGAGAATGTGAAATATCTCATGGGAAAAACAACTGACCTGGAAAATAGATCCAGGAGAGACAATTTAAAAATGATGGAACTACCTGAAAGCCATAATCAAAAAAAGAGCCTAGACATCATCTTTCATGAAATTATCAAGGAAAACTGCCCTAATATTCTAGAACCAGAGGGCATAGGTATTGAAAGAATCCATCGATCATCGCCTGAAAGAGATCCAAAAAGAGAAACTCCTAGGAACATTGTGGCCAAATTACAGAATTCCCAGGTCAAGGAGAAAATATTACAAGCAGCTAGAAAGAAATAATCCAGTACTGTGGAAATACAATCAGGATAACACAAGAGCTAGCAGCTTCTACATTAAGGGATCAAAGGGAGTGGAATAGGATATTCCAGAAGTCAAAGGAACTAGGACTCAAACCAAGAATCACCTACCCAGCAAAACTGAATATAATACTTCAGGGGAAAAACTGGTCTTTCAGTGAAATCGAGAACTTTCAAGCATTCTTGATGAAAAGAGTAGAGCTGAAAAGAAAATTTGACTTTCAAACACAAGAATGAGAAGAAGCATGAAAAAGTGAACAGCAAAGAGAAGTCGTAAGGGACTCACCAACGTTGAACTGTTTACATTCCTACATGGAAAGACAATATTTGTAAGTCTTCAATATCTGGGTAGTTGGTGGGATTACACACATACACACACATACACACACACGTACATGTGCACGCCCACACACACATACACACATGCACACACAGACAGACAGAGAGCACAGAGTGAATTGAATAGGATGGAATCACAGCTTAAAAAATTAAGATAAACAGTGAGAGAGAAACGTATTGAGAGGAGAGAGGATGAATTGGAATGGGGAAAATTATCTCTCATAGAAGAGGCAGGCAGGAGACTTTTTAGTGGAGTAAAAAGAGGAGAACTGAGAGAAAAACATGAAGTTTACTCTCATCACATTCGACTAAAGGAAGGAATAAAATGCACACTCATTTTGATATGAAAACCTATCTCACAATACAGGAAAGTGGGGGAGAAGGAGACAAGCAGGGAGGGAGGGATGATGGAAGGGAGGGCAATGGGAAGAGGGAGCAATTTGAAGTCAGCACTCTTGGGGAGGGACAGGATCAAAGGAGAAAATAGAAACAATGGGGGGCAGGATAGTATGGAGGGAAATATAGTTAGCCTTACACAACATGACTATTATGGAAGTCATTTGCAAAACTACACAGATATGGCCTATATTGAATTGCTTGCCTTCCCAAAGGGAATGGGTGGGGAGGGAGGTCTGTGGAGAAGTTGGAACTCAAAGTTTTAGGAACAGCTGTTGAGTATTGTTCTTGCTACTAGGAAATAAGAAATACAGGTAATGGGGAATAGAAAGTTATCTGGCCCTACAGGACAAAAGAGAAGATGGGGACAAGGGAAGGGAGGGATGATAGAAGAGAGGGCAGATTGGTGATAGGGGCAATTAGAATGCTTGGTGTATTGGGGTGGAGGGAGAGGACAAATGGGGAGAAAATTTGGAACCCAAAATTTTGTGAAAATGAATGTAAAAAGTTAAATAAATTTATATAAAAAAAAGAGTAGTGGAGGTGGTGGGAATTGGCAGGGACACCAACTTGCCTTAGGAAGAGCAAACGAGCCTAGATTAGAAATGGATCTGGCTATCCACCTTGGAGACCCAGTTGGATAAAAGAAAAAGTGCTAGAAAGCACCATACTGGTAATTTAGTTCATCTACTTAGGAACTGGAACCTGGAGAGATGAAGTGATTTACCCCAAATTTACCCCTAACGATGTGTCAAAGTGTAGGAGAGAGATTTGTCTAGGCTGGGTACCATGTTAGAAAAACTGAAATGAGTTAAATAAATACCTACTTTCTTTTATTTCTTGGTTTAGTAATAAATAAACTTAATGCTGTGCAAGTATTTTTTTCCACTTGCCTTTCTCCTAATTTTTATATTCTGCTACACTTGCTCATTTTATATTGAATATTTTCTAGCCATTTCGATCTTTGGCAGAAACTTGGTAATAACTGACTTTTTGGGTACTACCTGACCTTTGCAAACGGTAGGGTCCTGGAGTCAATCCCCTTTCTGATGGTAGGAGTCCCTTAACTCATGACTGGGGAACTTGTGACAGATCTTGAAGCCTTCTCTGCTAATTCTTTAATCAATGTGCCTCACTCTTCACTGCATGCCCCTCTCTGAGGTTTCCCCAAAGTAGAAAAGTCACCTCCCTCAATTCTGCTCCTAGATGTTACTTTGAGCAACTCCTCTTCTATTCCCCTGCCCTAACCACCCAATCCAAACTGGCTATGTCAGCACTCCCAGTAATTGATGTCAAGCCTTCAGGGAAAGACTTCCAGGGATCAAAGCATTCTTTGAACACTGGCAGTCCTGAGCACATGAAAGCAATGAAGCTTTTTTGGGACTCATGGTCACAGGGTGGGGCCCCAGGCAACTGAATCCCTCTTTTTCTACTCAGGCAGAAACAGTGCGATGATTCCCCAGAAGGAAGTAATCATCAGAGCCCATATACAGTCCACTCTTTTTGGCAGGGAGCTAACTCTGACTTCCCTGACTTGGATGCTGCTGAGGTTGAAGAAGGGTCAGTCCAGGCAGACTTCATTTATTTATTTTTGGCCTCTCTAGTTTTGTTCCATCTAATAGCCACCATCTGGTCCATTTCCATTTGTCCTGATCCATATCAGGCCACTGGACCCAGATAACTCTGGAGGAAAAAGTGAGACTGGTGACTTTGTACAGCTCTCCTTCACTTAAATCCAATTGACTTGCATGTCATGGCATCACCTTCCTGATGTCATGGCCCTCTTCAAGAACAAAGGATAAAACCACAATGTAGCCACCGTTGCTCTAACTTTACAGACACACAATGTCCAAGGTTACTTATTATGTCTTTAAACTATTTTCCTTGACACTGGATTATTTTGACAAAACATCCTTTTCTGCTTGTTCATTTTTATTCCCAGATGTGTGTATTAGCAGAAACACGCATATATATATATATATATATATATATATATATATATATATATATATATATATATATATGTCTATGTATATATGTGTATATACATATTAATGAACCTTTCCTTTTGCACACACCATTAGTATTCTGATTAAAAATTTATCTCATCTTGGGCAGGTATACACCTGCTGTGGTTCCCGCAGATATAGGGCAGGAGGAGGATCCATCTCTAGCCTTTGAGGGCTATTTTTTGAATGCTCTATCTTCCAGAGATCCAGCTTAATGGAAAGCCTCTAATCACCTGGGGCATAGACCCCATATTATGTCTAGCTGTTAGCTGACAGCAGGGTGTTGATGGGTTCATTGAGAAAAGTACTAAAGAATGCCTCATTACTGAAAGGTAAGGAACCCTGGGTGCTTAAGTGTCTCCCTCCTCAATATGGTCTCTGCTGGAGAAATCATTGTTGAATGCATATATATTGACAAAATAAGATCAAATCTCTAACCTTCTCTATTCAGAAAAAAAAAGTTATTCAGTAGGGCACCTCTGGGCCCATCAAGTTTGTGATGCTTTTATTAAGGGTGTGAATCCTTCGCTGGTAAGGAAAAGGCTCAGTTGCACCTTACAGATGACCTCCTGGTGATGAACAAGAGTAGGGGGTATCTCCCTGTTGACTGCAAATTCTCTTTTGAGAGACAATAGAGAGGAACAAGTTAGTTGAATTCAATTTAAGAAATTGTTAGTAAATATCTACTCTATGTAGGTGCCAGATTTGGATAACTCAATAATTCACCTTAATATGTACCTCTCTGGGATTTGCAAAGCATTTTAGTTACAAAAACTTTTTAAGGTAGGTAGTACTAGCATTATGAGGTCATAGACACATTATGGGGTATATACATATACATATACACATTACAGCATATATGTATGAGCTTCTATATAGAAACATGGACATATAAACACATATATGTATAAAAGTAGGGAGGCCTTCATTTTAAAGAATTCATCGATTTAAAGCTAGAAGGGACCCCAGAGACTGTAAAGTTCAACTACTTTATTTTAGAAATGAGGAAACCAAGACTAAGAGATGTTACTTTGACTAGAAGGTGCCATGGTGCACAGAGCACTGGGCCTGGAATTGGAAAGATTCCTCTTCCTGAGTTCTAAATTCAGATGCTTACTAGCTGTGCGACCCTGGGCAAGTCAGCTAACCTGTTTGCCTCAATTTCTTTAATTGTATATTTCTTCAATAACAGCGTCTACCTCCCAACGCTGTTGTGAAGATCAAGGAGATATTTGTAAAGAGCTTAATTAATGCAGTGCCTCGCATATAATAGACAGTAAATAAATGCTTATTGCTTTCCTTCCTTCCCCAGGATGTGAATCATATCACCTAAGATACCTCTTTTGGAGGTGGGAAAGCTTGAGTTTAAATTTTACTGTAGTAGACTATAGTTCTGTGACCCCAGGCAAGGTCTCAAATCTCTCAAAGCCTCAATTGCCACATCTGTAAAATGGAGATAATAATATCACCTGCCTCATAAGGTTGTTGCAAGGATCAAGTAAAATAACATACATAGAGTATTAGCAAACTTTAAAGTCCTAAATGAATGCCTGGTATTATTCTATACCTCCCACCGTGTTCTTTCTTTTTCTTTCTTTCTTTCTTTCTTTCTTTTTCTTTCTTTCTTTCTTTCTTTCTTTCTTTCTTTCTTTCTTTCTTTCTTTCCTTCTTTCTTTCTTTCTTTCTTTCCTTCTTTCCTCCTTTCTTTCTTTCCTTCTTTCCTCCTTCCTTCCTTCCTTCCTTCCTTCCTTCCTTCCTTCCTTCCTTCCTTCCTTCCTTTCCTTATTCCTTCCTTTCTTTCCTTCTTCATTTCTTTCCTTCTTTCTTTTTCTCTCTCTTTCTTTTTCTCTCCCTTTCTTTCTTTCTCTCTCTCTTTCTTTTCCTCTTACTTTGCTGCCTGTTTCTTTGATTGCTTGGGAAATGAGACCACTTTTAAGAGTATTTGAAGTTTTTATGGGACCTTCAGAAAGCACTCTTATCCTCTTCAAAGATTTAATTTTTGTGTGAGTGGGATGAGGGAAGAACAATTTAACAGAGAGCCCTTTTTAGAATTTATAGCTAAATTCTAACCCCTAGGCAGGATTCTGAACCCTTGAAGGATTAAACTTCTCTCTTCCTGTTTTTCTCTTAAGATACATATCAGGATGGAGTTGGGAACCACTCTGATCATTTCTAAAAAATGAGAAAAACCTTCCTTTTGCTAGGCAGACATTTTCTCTGCCCTCATTCCCTCCAGGGCAGACCTTACAGCTCTTGTAGTTCAACTTAAAATCTATCTAGGAGAGTGTCACCAGAGCAAATTATCTGACAGTTTAATTCTTTTGGGATGAATTTTAGTATTTAATTATCACCATTTTGTGTGTTGGGAGGTAGAGGTTTTGTGTTTGCAAGAATACAACACAAAAATCAAGGGCTTAGTTACAGGAAAGTATACATAATGAAGGCAGAAAATGTTGGGCCAGGAGGGAAGAGAGGAGGTCAATGATTTCATCTTCTTTGTTGACCTTTTGCTTTTGCTCAGCTTTAACAATAGCAGCTAGATTTTGTACAACACTTTAACGGTTTGCGAGGTACTTTCCAAAAATTATCTCATTGGATCCTTACAACTACCTTGGGAGGGAAAGTGCTAGTATTACTCCCATTTTACAGAAGAAGCTGAGGCATAGAGAGATTAAGTGACTTACCTGAGATGAAAAAGTTAGTAAATGTATGAGGCAGGATTTAAACTTCCTGACTCTGGGTCCAGGGCTTTGTCCACGTTGCTGTCTAGCTGCCTTTACTTATGTCTTAATTAGAGAGGAAGGTTTTAGCAAAAATCAAAGTGGGATGTGTACTTCATATGCCCAACTTTTACCTGGTTCCTGTTTGTCATTGAAATAGTGGGGGCAGTGTTCCTGTTTGGGGATAGGATTGATAAAAAGAGTTAAATGGTAGTAACAAGGAATTTCTAATAAAACTCTGATACTTGTCTGGAATCATGCACTATGAATCAGTACCATACCCATGCAGTCAAAACAACAGACAATCTAAATTAGCCTAGGACACTTTGGCTAGCTTTTGTCTACTGCACTTATCTAGGTATGGTACTTAAATAGGCTTAGCTATGGATTAAATACATATTAGCCTGCCCTTGTCAGGGAGAGATTTCCCTTCACTAAACCACTAGCAGATGGGAGCTGAAAAACTCACCTGGGGACCTGATAGCCCAAAGTACAGAATATGATAGAAGAGACGAGCTTAGTGACCATAAGACATGTGGAAACCTAGCTAAGACAATGCCCAGAAGAGATGCAGGGCCTATTACAAGCAAGTATGATGATATCACTAGAGAACATCAGGAATGCTAAATTTTAGAGGCATGACTTGCCCTTGCTGCATTTGGCCCTATTGTGTTTTCCCTTTGCATATGTATGTCCTTCTCTACTACTGTCCTGGCAGCCTGTGAGAGAGTATACACTAGGTGAGTGTGGAGAAACTGTTTTGTCCACACTTTTTTTCATATACTATTTGAAATATATTTTATTTTGAACTAATGGGTCCAATTTCACTAACTTGCTAATGGAGGCAATCATATCCTTGGGGCATCTCATGGATTCTGGTTCATGAATGTTGAACCCGCAGAATTCCTGAAAAATGGGTTAGATTTTCCGGGGCCCCATACGTGAGAGGGACATGCCCTTAGTGATATGTGTATATTAGAGAATATAGCTGACACAGTAGACATCTAGAAGGAAGTAATTTCTCAACTCAATTAACCAAAGCTCCACTAGGTCCAGTCATCTAATCATGAGTAATGACAGCAATTGAGGCAGCAGCGATCATTTCCCTTTTGCCTCACCCAAATATCTACTTGTCCTACATGGGGGTCTACCCTAAGGCCTTACTTTTATGATTTTATTTTGGATTATCTTAATATTCTTGTATGCTGAAATTTGAAATTGATAGAATGCCAGAAAAGAGAATGGGGGAACTTGACAGGGCAGCCTGGGGACATACAATCTTGGAAGAGAATACATCTCAGGATGAAGAAGCTGTCCTAATATAAAAGTCTCCCCAGGGTGTTTCCCAGGGAGGCAAGATGTTTCACAAGGAGTACCTGGATCTAATTATCTGGTTCCTTCATTATTATCTGAAATGGGAAGTTATTATGAAGTAAACTCCAAAAGACTCTTTCCTCTTACTTACCATTTTCTCTTCTCCTCCCTCCTTCCCCCTCCCTGTATATTTTCATATCTCATTTTAGAAGTATTAAATTGATTAAGAATTAAATGTGGTAGATATTCTAATGTTGAGATTGGAGCTTGCTTTTTGCTCTAAAGACTGAGCAAAAAACAGAGGGATATTGCTAACAGTGTTAGAAGATGTCATAGCCTTTTCACTTATTCAAAATTTAATAAAACTAGTGATCTATATAAATATATATATATATATATATATATATATATATATATATATATATATATATATATATATATAAGCTCTTTTCCTAATGTCTGGAACCCTGACCCCCACCCAATCTTTATCTGGTACATTTCTACCCATCCTTTACATCTCAACTCAATTGCTACCTTTTCCTGAGGAAGTCTTCCCTCTTCTTCCTTTTTGGTGCTTGTCTTTTTTCATTGGATTACATTTATTGTACTCTGTTCCCTCCTCTCTTACATGGTTGTGCTATTTTCAGAAAAGAATGCAGTAGACTGCATTGAGGGTCTGACCTTGAAGTCAGGAGAGACCTGCCATTTAAGTAGGTGTGGAGTCTCGCTGACACAAAATCTCTCTAAGTGAATTTCCTCAACAGTAGAATGGAGATCATAACACCTATAGTGTTTGTTTAACTCCATAGAATTCCTATCTAAAACATGCTTTGCAAATTTGAAAGTAGGGATTCCTAATCTTTTTGATGACATAGGCCTCCTTTGTCAGTCTGATGAAGTGAATGGCCCCCTTCTCTCAATAATGCTTGCAAGTGCAGAACACGAAATACAAAAAGGAACACAGTTATCAGAATATAACAGTGATGACTCTGAACCCCAATTTCTGGAAACCATATTGTTATATTTCTTTTCTTTCCCTAGGATTCTCCAGTATCCATAAAATGATTTTGGGGTATTCTGCCATTGGCTCAAGCCCCGTTGATTGTATTTTCCCAGATTTTAGAGATTCAAACACCCCAGTTCCATTCAATCATTTATCCCATATATCAAGAACAAATATATAGAAAAGTTTCCCCTAAACCTGTGCAGACTCTTCAGTCTCTGGAAGAGGAAAAGGGATTAGGTTCAAAGTTTAATTATGTTCCTATGTCCTCAGATTCCTCAATTGCATTAAATTCCAAGTCCAAAGTCCCCCAGGGTTGGTGTCCAGTCCTCTGCTTTCTCAGGTTTTCCCTGCTGGGGTGGTAGCAACATCTGGCCCAGAATTCTGGTTCTAGGATCCTTAAAACTCAGGTCTTCAACCTCCCGCATCTGAAAGTATGCTCTCTACACCTAGAACTGAAAAAAAAAAAAAGACAAACAGAAACTCAAGATTATTTCTTGGCCTTAAGGGGAAGAGGAAGATGGCGGTCCTTCCACCCTGCCGCCAGCTTAGTGCACAATAAGACCTTCACCACTGGATGTCACTAGAGAGAAAGAGAAGATACTCTCAGTCTAGTAACCTAAAAATAAAGCCATATAACTGGATATATAGCCTACTATATGGAATCAGGCTACTCCCATTTACATGGTAGAGGGTCAGAAGATTTTCTCCCAGAAGCAAGTCTTTGACATCTTTTACATGGATGCCTCCATTTTAGGTGACTTGGACATGTACCAAATCCTGGTTACAGATATAGTTTTAAAAATTCACAAATGAAAGGCAAGAATTCCTACTTTAAAGTATTACATAAATGTCAGTTATCATACATTATTTTGTATTATTTTATTTGTGTATAAGTCATATCCTCCTACTCTGTAGTAAGTTTGCTGAATGCAGGGATTTCTCTTCTTTAAATTTCCATTTTCCCTGACTGCTTACCACAATAAATGCTCATTGGACTCAATTGGATCCAGCTGTCTTAATGACTGTTCAATAGTCAGTATGAGGAAAGATGGTGTAGAAGGGCCATTGATTCCAGGGCCAAGAGGTTAGTGTGCTCCTGAAGACTGCCCTTGGCCCTCTCATATCCTTCAGCATTAGTGTCTAAAGAGAAAGTGAAATAACCAATCAGCAATCCATTTCCAGTGAGGGCTGTTGATTAAAAAGAAACAAAGCAATGAATTATGTCCAAGGTGTCATTTCTAGTGTTAACGCTTCTGGGGAGTGGACCCTTTTCCATGAACACAGTCAGTTAAAAACTTGGCCCCATTCCCTGAACATTTTGTGATGTTAAAAGTTGTGTTTTACAGCTCTGGTACACTGGTTGGCACCATCTGCTGTTCCCAGTTCATTATGTGTTCAATCAGTTTCTGGCAGAAAGGAAAGGCTGGTGAGGATTCCTAGAGGGGAATTTGGGAGGGCGATGAGGAAGGGATGAGAAAGGGTTCTCCACTTTATTCAGCAGTGGGTTGAGCAATGTGCTGGTGAGGGTCAGAGGTGATTTCCCAGCAGGCTCTACTGAGGATTCCAAAACACCCACTTAATTCAGGAAACTCAGCAGGCAGAGTCAGACTAGAGCAATTACAGCCTGCGGATTTCCCTGAGGATGGTTTTAACAATGCAACTCTTAAGGAAGATTACTACAGGAGCTCTTTATTTATTTCACTACCGAGGAGGAAGAAGGTATGGGCTTCTCACCTTGCACTGGAGAGATAGTCCTTTTCACTGTGTCTCTGGGCTATAAGACATAATTCTTGGTTGTGAGCCTTTTTTTTAAATCAAATAATGAGTTATACAAATTTAAACATCATAAAATCTCTGAGTAAATTTACTGGTAGAACAGCTAACAAATGTCATTTCTATTATAATTCTTCCGTGTTTACTACTTTCCCCAACCCTGTAAGTTTTAGTAGAAATTATAATTGGCCATTATTTGGTACTAAAATCATATTTCATTCAAAGCTGCAGCATAGTTAGTGGAAAAAAAGGCTGGATTTAGAGTCAGAGGGTATGGATTGGAATCTTGGCTCTATACCAGCTGTGTGACCTTGGACAAATTACCTCACTGGGAGCCTCAGTTTCCTTATCTATTAAATGAAAGTATTGAATTAGACTAGAGGGGTTTTTAATCTGAGGTCCATGAACTTTAAAAATTGGATAACTGTACTTCAACATAAATGGTTTCTTTTGTAATCAATGTGTTTTATTATATTCATTTAAAATCATGATTCTGAGGAGTCCGTAAGTTTCATCAGACTGCCAAAGGGATCTGTGACACAAAAAGAAATTAAGTACCCTTGGGGTGCTTTTAGTTTATTATTTATTATCAAGGATCTAGTACATTGAAATGCTTTAACAAAGACAAAATCCTTTTAGTCAACGTTCTGAGTCTGGACTGAATATTCTTACGAAAGAGCTTAATTTAATTGGGAAGAAAGATGCAGAAAGTCCATAAGGCTGACAACATTTTGAGAAACTCACCCCATTTTTTGTAGCATGTCCCACTTCTCCCAGTGATCAGTGATGATTGGTCTTATACCAAAAGAATATGAAGAAATATTGGTCTTAATTTTTTTCCTTCCTCTAGCCATTGGCAGGGGCAGCATCCAAAAACTGTGTAATAGATGTTGTTTTGATGCCCTCTTAGAGGATAACTTTCTCTTCTAATATCCCTTCCTACCTTTCGGTGCCCTCTCACTGGTTACCTATGCCTTCTGCATTCAACAATGTAGTTTCCCTCTTTGATCTAGCTTCTTTGGGCGAAGTCCCCATGCCTTGAATTTTCCTTTGCTTCTCCATGTGCCCCACATTTCCATCAAAACATTGCTGCCCAGTAACCCTCAAAATTATGCTTTCAGAGGTCAGAGATAATAGGAGCTCATTCGCCAAACACTGCGGTCTAGCAGAAAGGGCACTATATTGAGATCTGAATTCAAATCCTACTCCTGTCACTGTATGAAGTAATTTTATGGATTTGGGGCTATTGACTCATTTGTAAAATAATGAGTTTGAAATACAGCCAACTCCTGATTAATGCGAACAAAGAATTCCACAAAGTGGTAACCTTGTTTGAATTCACACTTGCACATTTCCATGGGGTTGGAACCAATGACTGTATTTTTACTTTACTACTGTAAAACTACATAAAACTGTGGTTTTATGAAATCACAATTTTGAGTAGTATGAATTTGAATACATACTAAAGTATTCAAATGACCGCTAAACATCTACCAAATCTAGCTATAAGTTATTTTGTGTGGAGGAAGAGGGGAATATTTTTTTAACCTCTCAGTTTACATTCATAGATGGCTAGCTGTTCTACCAGCTATTTGCAGGACTGGATTCAATGATGCAATTGATCGTAAGAAATCTTTTCCAGCTCTATCTTTTTTTTTGCTGTTATTGTTGGTAGGGAGGGAGCATAAGGTTGCGATAGCATGCACAGTGAACTTGACATTGAAATTCCTTCTGCCAACTGGCAGTAACTTAATAGTTTAAGTATTTGCCTTGGGGACTGAGAGGTTAAGTGACTTGTTTGTATTTACACAGCTAGGATATGACAAAAGGCAGGACTTGAACTGAAGTCTTCTTGAACTCAAGGCTACCTCTCTATCTACTATATCCTCTTGCCTATAAATCATCTTTATCTTCATAATATATCACACAATGGAAAAAATTATCTTTTGAGGAATGAAAGGTCAGGGTAGAAAGTGAGTCCATCAAGGGACTTTTTAGCATCATGGCTGCACAAGGAAAGTAATCTGTCACAGAAGCAGATTATACACTTGTTCCCAATTCCTGGTTCCCTCGAGAATGTCCTAAATCCAGTAAGCTAGAGCTGGTTTTGGCAGTCTCTATTACACTGAGAAGATATCATGTGTCAGCAATGATAAGCACCTTCTAGCCAGAAGGAGAATCCAGTCTCACTAGGGAAAAGCCGTCTCCTGGTCCCAATAGTCCTACGTTTAGAGAAATGGACCCAAGTTAGTCTATTACTGTCCGCTGTGATTACTCTAGCAGTAAGCGATTTAATGAGTGAGAGTGATGTGAGAAGAAAGTGACAGCCAGAGGGTAGGGAGACTTCATAGATAAAGTAATATCTTCACAACAAAAAAACCCAGTCTTCCACATCAGCCTCAGAGGGCCAGGTTAGATGGTAACCTAATTCAATTGGAAGCATTTCAGAGTGAGTTGACCTGACATTTTTCTTGTATAGAAATAGAATGGAGAGTGATTTCTACTCACTGGCAACAATACCCCCTCAATGGAAGCTTCCTATACATAACCTGCTTTTTAAGATTAAGTAGCCACAAGGTGGAATGGACTGATAATAGCATTACTACGATGTTGGAAGGGCTGCTAAGTAGTGCAGTAGAGAGAGTGCTAGGTCTAGAGTCAGGAAGACTCATGTTCCTGAGATCAAATCTGGCCTCAGACACTTCCTAGCTGTGTGACCATGGGCAAGTCACTTAATCCTGTTTGACTCAGTTTCCTCATCTTTAAAATGAGCTGAAGAAGGAAAGGGCAAACTACTCCAGCATCTCTGTCAAGAAAACACTAAATGTGGTCACAAAGGGTTGCACATGGCTGAAATGACTAAAACACAAAGAAACCAACTAGAATATTGAAATACAATTACAATTTTTTAAAGCTCATAAACCCCAGTTTAAAAATTCCTGCCCTAATGTATCCTAGTATGGGGATTATGTGGGGGAAAATATTATTGGAGAGTTGAAGGCAGCAAAGAATTCTTAAAGCTTTTTTAAAAGAACCTTTTTGATGAACAGAGCAACTGAAAGCCAGGCTATGGACAATAAACCACTAATATTGACTGCTGAATTACTGTACTTTTTAATTTCTTTCCCTTTTCATACACCATCTTCCCAGTTTCATTTCTAGAGCATCACCTGAATGATTAGCCTTTCACTCAGTGATGGCATCAGTCCAGATATTGAACCTAAAAGGGATTAAGTCCTTATGGAAAAAACAAAACAAAACAAAACAAAAGAAGGATAATAGAGAATGCCTGGAGAACCATCTGGAACTATGCCCAAAGGGCTACAAACATGTGCATAACCTTTGACCCAGCAATAGCACTTCTAGGGCTGGATCCCAAAGAGATCATAAAAATGGAAAAAGGTCCCACATGTACAAAAATAATTATAGCAACTCTTTTTTGTGGTGCCTAAGAACTGGAAATTGAGGGAATGCCCATCAACTGGGGAATGGCTGAACCAGTTGTGGTATATGAATGTAATGAAATACCATTGTGCTGTAAGAAATGACAAATAGGATGACTTCAGAAAAACCTGGAAAATCTTATATTAACTGATGCTGAGTGGAATGAGCAGAACCAGGAGAACATTATGCACAGTAACAGCCACAGTGTGAGAACTGTTTCTAATAGACTTAGCCCTTCACAGCAATGCAAGGACCTAAAACACTCCTAAAGGACTCTTGAGACAAAATGGCATCCAAATCCAGAGAAAGGTGTATGAAATTGGAATACAGAACAAAGCAGACTAGTTTCTCTTGTATTGTGTTTTGCTTCATTCTGTTTTTCTTATGGTTTATCCCATTCATTTTAATTCTTCTATGTACATGACTAATGTGAAAATGTGTTTAGTAAGAATGTATGCGTAGAGCCCATGTAAGATTGCATGCTGTCTTGGGGAGGGGGAGAAGGGGAAATAATTTAAAACTTATGGAAGTGATTATTGTAAACTGAAAATAAATAAATGAATTAAATTTAAAATAAAAACAAAAAGAAGAATAGAGAGTGAAGAAAGGGATGGAGCCAACACTGACAACCCGAGTCTTTAAGGAGAGATCAGAAAGGGAAGAGTTTGCACCTTTGCATGTTTTGTTCATTGCCTCTTTGAGATCTAATTCGCTACCTGCCCTCCACCTTGCTTGCCTCCTTGATTCTACCATCACCTAAAATTCTGTGGCTAAAATCAATATGTTGGAGGACTAAAGATGGCATAAGTAACACAGAAACTTTATAGTGGGGTACTATGGGTGTGCTGGTTAATATTTAACAATTGACTTTCTGGGGAAATGCATGCAAAAAACACACTTTTTAAGCTTAATCTGCATTATTAACATTTTCTCCATCACCTTCTCAGGTCTAGACAATCAACAAAATACTAAATCAGCCCTGATGTGTTAGCCTTGAAGTATAAATCTTCAAAAGGAAAATTTAACAATCAGTTCTTGAGTCTGTTCAAGTTCGTTCCAGCACACCCCTCAATGTGCTCTAAATAGACTATTGTAGGCTTTGTAAGTGTAGACTATTGTAAAACCTGGAAGACAATTCACTGGTCAGTGTTCTTTACTAATGGAAACATTTTTCAAATATTAAGTATTTAAATAAAATGTCAGATATTTAAGAAAAATACTAGGTAAGTTTTTTTTTTTTTTTACTAATAATTTGGAAAGGGTTAAGATTTGAGTGTCAACAGACCTAGGTTCTAGTCTTACTTCTACCACTGAGTTAATATGATTAAAGTAAGTTTCTTCATTTTTCTAGACCTTGGTTTCTCTGTATATATAAAATGTAGAAATTGAAATAAATTACAAATTATCTCTGAGGTCTTTTCCATCTCAAACATTTTGTGATTCCTTTCCTGAAGAGATCTTGCAAAAATAACTTACTTTAATACTTTGATGAGGTCAATTTTGTATCATCCTCCATAGATGCAGTTTGCATCCCTTCCACATCTTTTTATCCTGTGTAGTTTATATTTCTTTCTTTCTAGAAGTTCTGCATCCATGTTCTATCTACTGTTCTGGAAGTTTTCCTCTTTTATTATCTTGGGGGAAGCAATGAAGGACTTAAGAATTCCATCTGCTGTCTCTCGTTCTCAGTACATGATGAAACCCTTCTCTGCTCCCTCTCAAATCAGGAATATCTACATGGCACATTTCATGTGCAAGTGATGGTTGCTAACTTGTGTCCACCATATATTTTCATGAGTTCCCTGTAATTTTGATTCTTCTGAGAGCAGATAGCTTCACTGAGAGTATTAGCATTAAAGAGATGAGTTTTTGTAATGATATGCAGCAAGTTGAAGTCATTGAAATCACTGTGCAATTTTTCCAATGCAATTCAGTCAAATTTCCAACTTCTACTCAATTCTGTTCCTTGTTCATCTGTAGGAACTGTCCAATATAGAGCATACATCTCAACCAAGTCAACAGAAGATTCATGTAATAAAAGTAGGGAGCTAGGTGATCTCTAAGATCTCTTTCAGTTTTAACTTTCATTACATGATCCTTTGACTTGGATGAGCTGTATGTAAAACTGAAAGAGACCTTGGAGGTCACCTAGCTCCCTAATTTTACACATGAAGAAGCTGAAGGTTGAAGAAGAGGGCAAATCTCCAAATCCAGTATTCTTTCCATACCATAAAAGACAGGGAAAAGCTAGCGTGAATCTATTTTATAGAATATATTCCCTGGTGTGACTACCAGCAAAGGATGCTAGCCAAGTATTTTTTCTTCACCCAGTCCTACCAAATCTCAGTGATTTCCCCCCAACATTAATCCCAATTCATCATATATGTATTTTGCTTGTACATAGTTGTTGGCATGTTGTCTTCTCCATTAGATTGTGAGATTTTGAGTAGGGCTTTTATTTTTTTTCCTTTGTTTTCATCCCCAGTGTTTAGTACAGTGCCTGAAAAAACCGGATCTTTATTAAGTGCTTGTTGACTGACTTGCTAAACTCTTTCCTCACCTCCAGTGTTCAATTACTATTTGCAGGATACCTCTGATTGTCCCATAGCCATCTCAATAATATGTCCTAAATGGAACTCATTATCTTTTCCCCAAAACATTTTCCTTCCTCAAATTCCCATATTTCTGTTGAAGGGACCATAATCCTTACAGATCCCTAGGTTTGTATCCTTGCAGTCATCCTTGACCAGTCTTCCTTAACCCCCATTTGTAATCATTTGCCAAGTCTTGCTTCTTCCCAATATTCATTGCATCTGACCCCTTCTCTCCACATACCTTCATTACCTTTTATCATCTCTTTTCTATTACAATATCCTCCTATTATAATAGCCTCCTAATTCCTATCTCAATTTCTTCCTCTTTTTAATATGTCCTCACAGTTACCTAATTGATATTCCTAAAATATAAATCTGATCATGAGCAATATCAACTTTTCCCCTAATTCAAAAGTCTTTACTGGCTCTCTAATGCCTCTAGAATAAGACAGAAAATCCTTAGTCTGATTTAAAAAACTCTCCACAAGCTACTTCCTATATACCTTTCCAGTCATTTCATATTACTCCCCTCCATGCACTCTTTATTTCATTCCAATTGGACCATTAACTGTATCTGCATACAAGTTTCCAGTACTGAACTCCATGTGCTTGCATAAGTGGTACCTTTGTAGATGCTTCAGTTTCCTTCACATAAAGCTCAAGGACTTCTCCTCCAAGAAACCTTTGTTGATCCCTCTGTCTCTGTCTCTGTGTGTCTCTTTCTCTCTGTCTCTCACACACACAATTGCTTTACATTTCTCTCAGTAAATTTGGCAAATTCAACATAGACCTGTGTACATGTTGCATCCCTCTACTAGAGGTCTAAGACTGGTTCCCTATTACTTTTGCATCCCCAGTACCTCACATATTGCCTTGCATATAGTACACGTATGAAAAAATATTTGTTGAATTTAGCTAAAATGAAGTGAAGTGCTGGTCACAGCCTAAGTGCTCAATAAATACTTCCAGAATGAATCAATGAATCCATCAACTTTAAAAACTGTTATAGAATTAGGATTTTATATCAAGATTGGATGCTTTCACAGAATGATGCAGGGGGAACAAAAGTACATTTAGTGAGTCCCCAATAAAGGATATTAGTTGACTGAATTCTCTCCATCTCAGTTTCTTAAATCTGACTATATTTGTGCAAAAAGTGTCTTGTAATTGTGTTCATATAATCCCTGGGTTTGTTTTGGCAGGTAAACTCCTAAGTATTTTATAGTGTCTACTACAGCTTTAAATGGGATTTCTCTTTCTATTTCTTGCTGTTGGACTTTGTTGCTAATACATAGGAATGTAGAAGATTAGTGCGGGTTTATTTTGTAACCTGCAACTTTGCCAAAGTTGTTTATTATTTCAAGTAGTTTTTTACTTGAATCTCTAGGATTCTATAAGTATATCATCATATCATCTGCAAAGAGTGATAACTTAGTTTCTTCTTTGGCTATTTTTATTCCTTCAATTTCTTTATCTTGTCTAATTCCTACAGCTAGCATTTCTAGTACCATATTGTATAATAGTGGTGATAATGGGCATCCTTGTTTCACCCCTGACCTTATTGGAAATGCATATAGCTTATCCCCATTGCATATAATGCTTGCTGAAGGTTTTAGGTAGATACTGCTTATTATTTTATGGAAAGTTCCCTTTATTCCTATGTTCTCCAGTGTTTTTAATAGGAATGGGTGTTGTATTTTGTCGAAAGATTTTTCTGCATCTATTGAGATAATCATGTGGTTTGTGTTAGGTTTGTTGTTGATATGATCAATAATGCTAATAGTTTTTTCCAATATTGAACCAGCCGTGCATTCCTGGTATGAATCCTACCTGATCATAATGGATTATTCTCTTGATAAGATGCTGTATTCGTTTTGCTAAAATCTTGTTTAAAATTTTTGCATCTATATTCATTAGAGAAATTGGTCTATAATTTTCTATCTCTGTTTTGTCTCTCCCTGGTTTGGGTATCAAAACCATATGTGTATCACAGAAAGAATTTGGGAGGGCTACTTCTTCCCCAATTTTCAAAAAGAGTCTATATAGTATTGGAATTAATTGTTCTTTTTTTTTTTAATAAAAATTTATTTATTTAACTTTCTCCATTCATTTTCACAAAATTTTGGTTCCAAATTTTCTCCCCTTTTATCCCCTCCCCCACCCCAATACACTGAGCAATCTAATTTTCCCTATCACCAGTCTGCCCTCTCTTCTATCATCCCTCCCTTCTCTTGTCCCCATCTTCTCTTTTGTCCTGTAGGGCCAGATGACTTTCTATTCCCCATTAACTGTATTTCTTATTTCCTAGTATCAACAGCAATACTAAACAGTTGTTCTTAAAACTTTGAGTTCCAAATTTTCCCCATCCCTCCCTCCCCACCCATTCCCTTTGGGAAGGCAGGCAATTCAATATAGGCCATATCTTCTATAATGACTTCGATAACAGTCGTGTTGTGTAAGACTAACTGTATTTCCCTCCATCCTATCCTGCCCCCCATTGTATCTATTCTGTCTTTTGATCCAGTCCCTCCCCGAGTGTTGACTTCAAATTGCTCCCTCCTCCCATTGCCCTCCCTTCCATCATCCCTCCCTCCCTGCTTATCTCCTCCCCCACTTTCCTGTATTGTAAGATAGGTTTTCATACCAAAATGAGTGTGCATTTTACTCCTTCTTTTAGTCGAATGTGATGAGGGTAAACTTCTTGTTTTTTTCTCAGCTCTCCTCTTTTTCCCTCCACTAAAAAGTCTCCTGCTTGCCTCTTGAATGAGATATAATTTACCCCATTCCATTTCACCCTCTTTCCTCCCACTACATTTCTCTCTCACCATTTACCTTAATTTCTTTTAAGATATGGTCCTATTCTATTCATTTCTCTCTGTGCTCTCTGTCTCTGTATGTGTGTGCATGTGTACGTGTGTGTGTGTGTATGTATGTGTGTGGTCCCACCAACTACCCATATACTGAAAACTTTTGAGAGTTACAAATATTGACTTTCCATGTAGGAATGTAAACAGTTCACTTTTGGGAAGTCTCTTTGCTGTTTATTTTTTCATGCTTCTTCTCATTCTTGTGTTTGAAAGTCAGATTTTCTTTTCAGCTCTGGTCTTTTCATCAAGAATGCTTGAAAGTCCTCTGTTTCATTGAAAGACCATATTTTCCCCTGAAGTATACTCAGTTTTGCTGGGTAGGTGATTCTTGGTTTGAGTTCTAGTTCCTTTGACTTCTGGAATATCCTATTCCACGCCCTTCAATCCCTTAATGTACAAGCTGCTAGATCTTGGGTTATCCTGATTGTATTTCCACAGTACTGGAATTGTTTCTTTCTAGCTGCTTGCAATATTTTCTCCTTGACCTGGGAATTCTGGAATTTGGCCACAATGTTTCTAGGAGTTTCTCTTTTTGGATCTCTTTCAGGTGGTGATCGATGGATTCTTTCAATACTTATTTTGCCCTCTGGTTCTAGAATCTCAGAAAACTTTTCCTCGATAATTTCATGGAAGATGATGTCTAGGCTCTTTTTTTCATCATGACTTTCAGGTAGTCCCACAATTTTTAAATTGTCTCTCCTGGATCTATTTTCCAGGTCAGTTGTTTTTTCTAATGAGATATTTCCCATTCTCTTCAATTTTTTCATTGTTTTGGTTTTGTTTTGTGATTTCTTGGTTTCTCACAAAGTCATTTGACTCCATCTGTTCCGTTCTAATTTTGAGAGAACTATTATCTTCAGTGAGCTTTTGAACCTCTTTTTCCATTTGGCTAATTCTGCTTTTGAAAGCATTCTTCTCCTCATTGGCTTTTTGAACCTCTTTTGCCAATTGAGTGAGCCTATTTTTCTAGGTGTTATTTTCTTCAGCATTTTTTTGGGTCTCCTTGAGCAAGGTATTGACCCGTTTTTCATGCTTTTCTTGCATCTCTCTCATTTCTCTTCCCAGTTTTTCCTCCACTTGTCTAACTTGATTTTCAAAATCCTTTATGAGCTCTTCCATGGCCTGAGCCCACCTGACATCCACCTCAGATGTCTGGGATACAGAGGCCCTGGCCTACAGGTCTTTCCCTAATGGTAAGAATAGTTCCTCGTCATCAGAATTGAAAGGCGGGAACATCTGCACCCCCTCATAGTAGGTCTCTATAGTCTTATTTTTTTTCCCTTTTCTGGGCATTTTCCCAGCCAGTTACTTGACTTCTGAGATTCCTGTCCACCCCCACCTAGATCCGCCCAGCTATTGCTTGGGGTCTGAGATTCAAATGGGCTTTCCGCAGCAGGTGTAGCTGCTATTCAATGTGAGCTTAAGTTCTGGTGCTGGGGTGGGGGCAGGGCCACCTCCCAGGCTCAGTTCCCTCAGGACCTTTATGCAGAGACCTTCAGTAATGGGGCGGGTGGGGGCAGGGCCGTCTCCCAGGCTCAGTTCCCTCAGGTGGTTTATGCAGAGACCTTTGGTAATGGCCCTGAACTTCTGCCTGCTGGTCTAGGAGTCCCAGGGGTCACCACCTCTGCAGCTGCCTCTGCTGCTCCCTCTGACACTGCCTCCCAAGGGGGCCCGAGTCATGGAGACACCTCGCTCCCCTTTCGGCCAGCCCAGAAGTCTCTCTCACTGACCTGTAGCGTCTGTGGGCGGAGGGACCTTCCCAGCTGTCGGAGATTCAGTCCCTGAAGCCTGCTCGGATCAGCTCTTCTTGAGCAGCCTGGCCAGGGCAGCTCAGGGGTGGGCTCTGCTTTCCAGGGTGCAACGGACCCCTGGGGATGGCTCTCCAGGGCTCTCTGGAATGGAAATCTCTTCCACTGTGTTTCTGCGCACCTTGCAGTGATCCAGAATTCGTGGGGAGTTCTTCTTGCTGGAAATATATGGGCTGTGGGTTCGGAGTTAGCATACATGAGTCTTTCTACTCCGCCATCTTGGCTCCACCCCCGGAATTAACTGTTCTTTAAAGGTTTGATAGAATTCACTTGTGAATCCATCTGATCCTGGAGATTTTTTCCTAGGGAGTTCATTGATGGATTGTTCAATTTCTTTTTCTGAGATGGGGTTGTTTAAGTATTCGACTTCCTCTTCTGTTAATCTGGGCAATTTGTATTTTTTAAAATATTCATCCATGTCATTTAGATTATCGAATTTGTGGGCATAAAGTTGGGCAAAGTAATTTCTAATTATTTTTTTAATTTCCTCCTCAATGGAGGTGAGTTCACCCCTTTAATTTTTAATATTTGTAATTTGATTTTCTTCTTTCTTTTTTTAATCAAATTGACCAAAGGTTTATCAATTTTATTAGTTTTTTCATAAAACCAACTATTGATTTTATTTATTAATTCAATAGTTTTCTTAATTTCAATTTTTATTAATCTCTCCTTTGGTTTTCAGTATTTCTAATTTGGTATTTTCTTGGGGATTTTCAATTTGTTCTTTTTCTAGCTTTTTCAGCTACATGTCCAGGTCATTGATCTCCTCTTTCTCTATTTTATTTGTGTAGGCATGCAAAGATATAAAACTTCCCCTAAGAACTGCTTTTGCAGTATCCCATAAGATTTGGTAGGTTGTCTCATTATTGTCATTCTCTTGAATGAAGTTGTTGATTGTTTCTATGATTTCTTCTTTAATCCATTCCTTCTTTAGGATTAAATTATTTAGTTTCCAATTGATTTTTGCTTTATCTTTCCATGGCCTTTTATTACATATAATTTTTATTGCATTATGATCTAAGAAGGATGCATTGATTATCTCTGCCTTTCTGCACTGGATTGTGAGATTTTTATGTCCTAGTACATGGTCAATTTTTGTAAATGTTCCATTTACTGCTGAGAAAAAGGTATATTCCTTCTATTCCCACTCAATTTTCTCCACAGATCTATCATATCTACCTTATCTAGAATTTTATTTACCTCCTTAACCTCTTTCTTGTTTATTTTGAGGTTAGATTTATCAAGTTCAGAAAGAGGGAGGTTGAGGTCCCCCACTAGTATAGTTTTGCTGTCAATTTCTTCCTTGCACTCCCCCAACCTCTCTAAGAATCTGGATGCTATACCACTGGGAGCATACATGTTTAGTAATGATATTGCTTCATTGTCTATGGTGCCTTTTAGCAGGATATAGTTTCCATCCTTATCCCTTTTGATTAGATCTATTTCTGCTTTTGCTTTGTCTGAGATTAGGATTCCTACTCCTGCCTTTCTTACGTCAGCTGAAGCACAATATATTCTGCTCCATCCTTTGACCTTTATCCTATGTGTATCCCTCCATTTCAAATGTGTTTCTTGTAAGCAGCATATTGTTGGATTATGGCTTTTAATCCATCCTGCTATCCGTCTTTGTTTTATGGGAGAATTCATTCCATTCACATTCAGAGTTATGATTACAATCTGTGTATTTCCCTCCATCTTCTCTCCCACCATTTGTGCTTTTAGCTCTCCTGTCTCCCTTCCCCTCCTCACTAGTATTCACTTTTCACCACCTCCTCTTGCTGCCTTCCCCTCCTTCTTTTAGCCCCCCTCCCTTTAACTCCCCTTTGCTCTTATTGCTTCTTACTTCCCTTTTAGCCTCCCTCCCTTTTCTTCCCCATTCCTCTCCTACTGCTTTTAGAGCTAGTTAGGATTATCTACTTAAGTTTATTGTTGGGTCCTTAAACAAATCCGATGAGATTACCTCTTACACAATGCTCATCTCCCTCCCCTCTTTCCTTCTACCATGATTTTGTACTTCTTCTTGTGATGTAATTTGCCATTTTCTGCTTCCTCCTTTTCACATCTCCTATTACAATCCCTTCTCATACTTAAATCATATTTTTTATCATGATATCATTTACTTTATACCCATTCCCCTATGCATATCCCTTTTATATTTCTTAATAGCCACACAGTTCTCAAGATTAACAGGTATCATCTACCCTCATAGGGAGGTAAACAATTTGTCCTGAGTAACAAGTTGTTTCTCCTCCCCCCGCTCCGTTTACCTTTTTATGATTCTCTTGAGACCTGCATTTGAAGATCGAATTGTCTATTAAATTCTGGCGTTTTGGTCAAGAAGCTCTGGAAATCCCTTAGTTCGTTGAATGACTTTCTCCTTGCCTGAAATGTCATGCTGAACTTTGCTGGGTAGTTGATTCTTGGTTGTAGTCCCAATTCCTTTGCCTTACGGAATATCGGGTTCCCATTCTTTCAATCTTTTAATGTAGGAGCTGCAATGTCCTGTGTAATCCTGACTGTAGCTCCTTGATATTTAAATTGTTTCTTTCTGGCTGCTTGTAATATTTTCTCCTCCACTTGATAGCTCTGGAATTTGGCAACTATATTTTCTTGGGGTTTTGATTTTGGGATCCCTTTCAGGAGGGGAACAGTGGATTCTTTCAATGACTATTTTGCCCTCTGAATCTAGCACTTCTCGACAATTTTCCTTGATGATTTCCTGGAAGATATTGTCCAGGCTCGTTTCTCCATCATGGGTTTCTGTCAGGCCAATAATTCTGAACTTTTCTCTCCTGGATGTATTTTTCAGGTCAGTTGTTTTTCCAATTAGATATTTTACATTTTCTTCTATCTTTTCATTTTTTAGATTTTGTTTGACTGATTCTTGCTGTCTCATGGAGTCATTAGTTTCTACTTGCCCAATTCTAATCTTTATCAAATTGTTTTCTTCTGTTAACTTTTGCATCTCCTTTTTCATCTGCCCAATTTTTCCTTTTAAGAAGCTATTTTCTCCAGTTAATTTTTGTACTTCCTTTTCCATTTGCACTTTTAGGAAGTTATTTTCTCTAGTTAGTTTTTGAACTTCCTTTTCCATTTGTTCAATTTTCCTTTTCAAAGAGATGTTCTCATCAGTGAATTCTTTCTTAATAATTTCAAGATCATTAGCCAGTTTATCTTCTATTTCCTTCTTCAGCTGTTCCAGGAGAGCTTCTTGTGCTTGTGAGCAGTTTATAGTCCCGTCTGAAGTTTCAGATGAAAGTACAGTCTAAGCTGTGACCTCTTTGGTGTTTGTGTTTTGGTCCTTATCCCCGCAGAAAGATTCTATGGTTCTTTCAGTCCTCTGCTTTTTCAATATAGGCCATATCTGTGCAGTCGTGTTGTGTAAGACTAACTGTATTTCCCTCCATCCTATCCTGCCCCCCATTTTTTCTATTCTGTCTTTTGGTCCTGTCCCTCCCTGAATGTTGACTTTAAATTGCTCCCTCCTCCCATTGCCCTCCCTTTCATCATCCCTTCCTCCCTGCTTATCTCCTTCTCCCCCACTTTCCTGTATTGTAAGATAGGTTTTCATACCAAAATGAGTGTGCATTTTATTCCTTCCTTTAGGTGAATGTGAGAAGGGTAAACTTCTTGTTTTTTATCAGCTCTCCTCTTTTTCCCTCCACTAAAAGGTCTCCTGCTTGCCTCTTGAATGAGATATAATTTACCCCATTCCATTTCACCCTCTTTCCTCCCACTACATTTCTCTCTCATCATTTACCTTAATTTCTTTTAAGATATGGTCCCATCCTATTCAATTCACTCTGTGCTCTCTGTCTCTGTATGTGCATGCATGTATGTATGTGTGTGTGCATGCACGTGTGTACATGTGTGTGTGTATGTATGTATGTGTGTGGTTCACCAACTACCCAGATACTGAAAAGTTTTAAGAGTTACAAATATTGTCTTTCCATGTAGGAATGTAAAGAGTTCACTTTTGGTAAGTCCCTTATGACTTCTCTTTGCTGTTTACTTTTTCATGCTTCTTCTCATTCTTGTGTTTGAAAGTCAAATTTTCTTTTCAGCTCTGGTCTTTTCATCAAGAATGCTTGAAAGTCCTCTGTTTCATTGAAAGACCATATTTTCCCCTGAAGTATTATTCTCAGTTTTGCTGGGTAGGTGATTCTTGGTTTGAGTCCTAGTTCCTTTGACTTCTGGAATATCCTATTCCATGCCCTTCAATCCCTTAATGTAGAAGCTGCTAGATATTGAGTTATCCTGATTGTATTTCCACAATACTGGAATTGTTTCTTTCTAGCTGCTTGCAATATTTTCTCCTTGACCTGGGAATTCTGGAATTTGGCCACAATGTTTCTAGGAGTTTCTCTTTTTGGATCTCTTTCAGGTGGTGATCGATGGATTCTTTCAATACTTATTTTGCCCTCTGGTTCTAGAATCTCAGAAAACTTTTCCTCGATAATTTCATGGAAGATGATGTCTAGGCTCTTTTTTTCATCATGACTTTCAGGTGGTCCCATGATTTTTAATTTGTCTTTCCTGGATCTATTTTCCAGGTCAGTTGTTTTTCCCATGAGATATTTCCCATTCTCTTCCATTTTTTCATTGTTTTGGTTTTGTTTTGTGATTTCTTGGTTTCTCAGAAAGTCATTAGCCTCCATCTGTTCCATTCTAATTTTGAGAGAACTATTATCTTCAGTGAGCTTTTGAACCTCTTTTTCCTTTTGACTAATTCTGCTTTGGAAAGCATTCTTCTTCTCATTGGCTTTTTGAACCTCTTTTGCCAATTGAGTGAGCCTAGTCTTCAAGGTGTTATTTTCTTCAGCATTTTTTTGGATCTCCTTCACTAAGGTGAACCGTTTTTCATGCTTTTCTTGCATCTCTCTCATTTCTCTTCCCAGTTTTTCCTCCACCTGTCTAACTTGATTTTCAAAATCCTTTATGAGCTCTTCCATGGCCTGAGCCCACCAGACATCCCCCTGGAATGTCTGGTATACAGAGGCCCCGACCTCCACATCTTTCCGTGATGGTAAGGATATTTCCTCATCATCAGAATTGAAAGGTGGGAACATCTGAACCCCATCAAAGTAGCTCTCTATGGTCTTATTTTGTTTCCTTTTCTGGACATTGTCCCAGCCGGTTAGTTGACTTCTGAGATTCCTGTCCACCCCCGCCTAGATCCGCCCAGCTATTGTTTGGGGTCTTAGATTCAAATGGGCTTTCCGTGGCAGGTACGGCTGTTATTTAATGTGAGCTTAAGTTCTGGTGCTTAAGTGGGGCAGGGACACCTCCCAGGCTCAGTCCCCTTAGGGCCTTTATGCAGAGACCTTCAGTAATGGAGCAGGTGGGGGCAGGGCCACCTCCCAGGCTCAGTTCCCTCAGGGGTTTTATGCAGAGACCTGAACTTCTGCCTGCTGCTCTGGGAGTCCTGGGCTGCAGCTGCTGCCTCTGCCACTGCCTCTGCTGCTCCCTCTGCCACTCCCTCCTCCGCTTCCTCCCGAGGGGGCCCAAGCCACGGAGACATCCCGCTCCCCTCTTGGCCAGCCCAGACGTCTCTCTCACTGAACTGTAGTGTCTGTGGGTGGAGCGACCTTCCCGGCCACCAGAGATTCCATCCCTGAAACCTGCTCGGATTAGCTCCTCTCGGCCGCGTGGCCAGGGCAGGTCAGGGGTGGCCTCCGTGTTCCAGGGTGCGATGGACCCTGGGGATGACTCTGCAGGGCTCTCTGGAATGGTAATCATTTCCACTATGTTTCTGCGTGCCTTGCAGTGATCCAGAATTTGTGCAGAATTCTTCTTGCAGGAAATACATGGGATGTGGGTTCGGAGCTAGCATATGTGAGTCTTTCTACTCCACCATCTTGGCTCCACCCCTCCTCTGCCTTTCTTGTTCATGATGTTGATTGAGTGTTGTGGCTTCTGGTTCTTTCAGTCCAAAACTAGAGAACTTTTTGGTGAGCTGATGTGTGAAAAAGCTAAAAGCAGGTTTTTGTTTGTTGTTTCCCTGATCAACCCTGGGTTTAGCTTGTTAAGTGTGGGGAAGAAGTGGTCTGGTCACAGGAGATCTCCTCAGCTGAACTGAGGCAAAGGCAAGCTCAGGGGCTGGTAATCCCAGCTGCCCTATTGTCTTTCTAATTCCCCTGGACAGCTGAGGCATGCCTAGCTGCTAATGCATGTTCCCACCCCTCCTGGGGCTCCTCTCCTGGCAATGAGGCTTGCCTGGTTCCTAGGGCGAATTTTCTCTGCCCTGGGTCCTCTGTCCTTCCGGTTTGCCTCTGCCACCATAGGAGGAATCTCCCTTAGCTATTTTCCTCCCCTCAGGTGTTACGAGACTATTGGTCTCCTTCTGCTGTTTCTACTGATGTGGGATTTTTTTGGTGAAATAGTTTATGGTTCTTTCATGGTCATCATGGGGGGAGGAGAGAGCATTTACTGATCACTCTGACATCCTGGATCCCAGAAGTTCAAGCAGGTGACTTACCAAAGTTTGATCTTTGGGCTGAAGGTCTCAGGAGCTGCTGTGCTGATATCTCGTGCTCGGTGGCTCTCACTGACTCGGTTCGGCTTGTCTCCTGCCCTTGGTGCTGCTCCTCTGGTTCCACCCATCGCTCAGGTTTCTCGGGTGTCTTCTGCCCCACTGCGCTGGTCACGCTGTGCTGTGAGCTGTGGGCTCACCCCCACGGAACCATTCCTTCCCGTGGACCTTCCAGTCCAACCTGAGCTCCGAATCCGTCATCGTCTGTCTCCCACTGGATTCCGCACCTCCAAAATTTGGTCAGATTCTCCTTTCAGAGGTACCTGAAGGAGTTTGTCTGAGACATTAGGTGAGTCATTGCTCTCACTCCGCCATCTTCAACCCTTTCCTCCATCTCAGTTTCTAATGCAAGTCATTGTGTATGTTCAAAGATTTTACAAGGGGTACCTCCCTTTAGCAACAGATAAATTGTTGAATGAGTATGTATAAAAATATATTTTTTAAATTTGCAAATGGAGTTCCATTTTCCCACTGAACTGTATTATGGTTTTGGAGATTTATTATTATTAGTAGTAGTAGCATTGTTATTTGTGGTTTAGGGTACTTGAAAATCATCTCCAATTCTCTCTTACTATGTTGACCATGGACAGCTCACGCAGCCTCCCTGAACTTTGGTTTCAACATCTGTAAATAAGTGATGACGATGCTTCTTTCACCTATCATCAACTTCACAGAATTTCTGTGAGGATTGAAAAAAAATATTTCATAGCCATCTTGTATCCTATGTAAATACAAGCCATGTAAATGTAAACTACTGTTATTTTTAATTGATTTCCAATGAGCAATGAAAGGCAGACTGATACAGTGAAAGAAGGTTTTGACTAAGACTCAAGGTTCTTGTGTACTATGGTCCACTCCACCATTTATCAGTGGTGTGATCTTCAACAAAATACAGCTCCTCTGAGAATCAGTTTTGGGGGATGATGTTACCTTCTTTGTCAACCTTATAGGATTGTGAAACCAAAAGAGGTAATTTTTATGAAAATGCTCTATAAATTATAAAATGCTGCCTAAAAATAAGGCAATGTAATCATCTTTGGTTGTTAGTAATACAGTTTCATTTTCACCTAGTTATTCTGTTAAGTATTTAATGATCATTCCTTTTTTTAAAGAAAAAGATAATTACAAAAAAGACATCAGTTGGGAAATTCATATTTAAAGAAAACAAGAGGGGCATTTCTATGTAAATAAAACAACGATCCTTTAAATTTATCTTATCTAGATGTTTTGATTTTTGTGTTTTGGATTTTCTTCAAACAGAGCAAGCCTGTGTCATTATTATACCCAAAATGAGCTGTCAAGCAAAGTACTTTCTTTTCTAATTAACATCTGGGAAGAAATACCTTAAGCAAGATGATTTAGCAGGGTATAATTGGGTCCTAATCCAGCTCAGTTAAGAGATTCAGTTTTAAGATTTGAACTTCCCAGCATGAGAGCTGGCTTTTATCTTTTTTCTAGTACACGCCCCTGCAACTGGGGAATTGGTGGTAGGCATAAAGAGCATCTGTAGAACAGTGGTTACATTGACTGTTATCTGAAACTCTTCTAAGACTCTTTAAAGATCTTCTATCTGACAGAACTCTCCTTTAAACAGGCAGGATAAACACACACACACACAGACACGTACATGCACACACTGCTGGTCCCTAGAGAGGCATAATAGAAAGAGACTTTTTAAAATGTTGGGGTGGAGCAGAGTGGTAAAGCCATGAAGAAATCTCCAAAGTGAAAATGAGGAACTCCGTGGTGTTTCAAACTGAAGGCCAAAGTTACTGATGTCTGGAGGGACTGCCCTCTTCTGATGTGATTTGATCAGGCAAAAATTAGGATCAAGATTGGGGAAGTGAAGCTTGATAAGACTGTAGAGTGGGAATTTTTCCCCTTGTTCTAGAATGTGAGAGACTGTCAAATTAGATGCCAGTCAATATGAGAAGAAGGGGTACAGCTGTTCTCTCTCTGTACTAGTGATACAGCAAGAAGAAATATATGTAAGTTGTCTTCAGCACATTTCTCCCTGGTCTCCCATGTTCTTCTCCTACTTTTGAAACTCCATGTGGACTTGGGTACAAATCCTCACTCTGATGCTTAATATCAGTATGATCTTGGATAAATCATTTCATTTCACCTCATCTCTTGAATGAGGGGGTTGGGCCTGATGACCTCAGGTTTTTTTCCACCTATAAATCTAAGAATTGCATGATCCTAAATTTCTTCTCCTGGAAGACTCATTCCCTGACCTGCCAGATGTAGTTTAATCACATCATTCACTCCAGCATCCCTGTGACACTTAAACATAGTGGGGGATGGGGGTGAGTGCATCTTATACTATCAAGTTTAAATTTACCTTGCAGTCACAGGGCTAAGGTTAAACATCTATGTTGACTGCTATCTCTTCCCTACCTATCCAATGACAGTTGTCCATTACTCAAGTAGTTGCTATTACTCTGAAAATGAGTGAAATGTGTGATGAAATGTGCATTGATGAATTACCCATACATATATATTGGTATTCTAGCTCCTTTGAAGTTGCTCCGGGCCCAAGAGAATAAGTGATCCCATTCTCTAGCCCATGTAATCTCTTCCCTTCATCTTCTCCCAGGAAGTATGCTGGAGCCAGTTTCATCCAGCTAGGTGGAGGTGCTCATTAAATTTTCAGTGTGAGCATTTATACTTAAAAAATGAGCTATCACTTTGTTGATTGTTTAGACTTAAGAAAGTGATGGTGAAAATGATCATAATGAAGATTCAGTTTAGAAGTGTGTTGAGAAGACTCCCCTTTCCAAAACCAAAGCTGGTTGTTAAACATTTTACTAGCACATCACTACCTTGACCAGCTTCCTGAATTTGCTACTCCATAGCCACAATGACCCCTATCAGTACAATGCACATGTGACTACCAGCTTTTACCTCTGACAGTGAATCCATACTTATAGTGTTTTTGAATAAAGTCTGCAGGATTAGCTTCATCTCGGGAGTTATTTGTGTCTGTTTTCCTGCTCCTTTTGTTTTTTACTAAAAACTTTCTTATTAGGAAATAGTAGAGATCATTCTATAGCTCTTCACTCACTTCAACGACATCCTAACATGGATATAAAACTATTTCTTAAGATACCAATATATTTTATCTGCCAATGTTAAGTAGCCTGGTATATCAAACCAGTTACATTATTCTTTTTGTTTGGTTACTTTTATGGATTTGTGACTTTGTTGATGTAGGTATCCCTTCTATGGATACAGATCATACTCCCACTCATGCCTTCTCATCTTGTACATGTTTTCCCAGAAATCTTTCATACGTGCTCATGCTCATCTAGTGTGCTGGATACCATATGTGTATATGTATATACATATATATACATACATATGTATACACACATACATGCATACACACATATATATGCATTATATTGTATATATACATACACACATATATGAATATATATATACACATATATATGTTACCTCATTATATGACTGACCTTTCTCCCTTTCTGGTCAAACATATACCTTCATTCTTGTCTTTTAGGGTAGATTTGAGGAGTATCCTACTGGCTGACCATATAATAAAATTTAATTTAAAAGAAGAATGTATACACCTTGAAATCATGGATTACCTTGCTTTTCTATCTGTATCTCCAATACATAGTACATAGAAAGTACCTGCTCTTTTTAAAATTCATTTATTCATTTGATGCTCAGCACAACCCAATGAAGTAGGTATTATGAGCTCTATTAACCCTATGAGAAAACTGAGGCTCAGAGAGATTAAATATCTTGCATGTGCAAAACCATGTAGTAAATGTCAGAGGTAGGATTCAAACTCAGTCTCTTCTGAAACCAAGTACATAGTATTATTTCATCCTCCCAAGCTGCCTAGCAGGTACAGATACAAATATTTCAGTAAATTTAATACCAAATGATATTTTTTAAGCTAAACAAGGGAGGTGTTAACCAAGTGCTGTGTGGGTTCAAGTGGAAGCATGACTGACTCACCTCAAAAGATTGAGGAAGACTTCATGGAGAAGTTGACCATTGAATGGGTTTTAAAGGATGGATAGGGTTTCAAAAGGCAAGATGGGGAAGGAAGAGAGAGGAAAGCAAGCATAGGCAACAAGGTGAGTAAAAGTACAAAAGCAGAATACAACCACAGCCAAAGGAAAATATGGAAAGAAATAGAATATAAACTCTATGAGGGCAGACTTTATTTCTTAGTTTGTAATTGTATTAAAAAAAGAACTGATGTGATTTTATTGATAGAGGGAGCACCCAGTGAGAAAACCTCTTAAACAAGTGGTAGGGAACCTGCAGCCAGAACCAAACCTTGGGAATATCTAGAATTCTAATAGCCTCCAGGCCACTCAGTCAAAGGGTCTCACTTGAAGACCTAGAGGACCATAGGTGACGTTATGGCTGAACATTTCCCAGCCCTGCCTTAAGCTAATGCAAGTCAGCATGTGCTCTGCAAAAGATTTTGAAAGATGCTGAGGGGTCCTGGAAGACAGCATTCACTGGTACATAGTTACTCTGAGAGTCAAGAATACCTGAGTTTGAATCCTGCTTCTCTCTCAAATTCACAAGTGATTTTGAGTAAGCCACTAAACTTCATGGTGCCTCAGGTCTTGCACATAAGTGCTTAATTAATGCTGGTGGGATTGATATTTTTCAGATAAGGCTGGATAGGTATCTTGGTGCAAACCCTTGAATGGTCACAAAGTCAAATTTTATCCAGTAGACAATAGAGAGCCATTTCTGAATAAAGGTTTTCACTAGAGGACTGAGATGGTCAGGTCTTGCTATAATGGAGAGAGCTCTACATTCAATACATTTTCTGCTATTCCAATGGGAAATTTTAAAAGAATTAGCCTTTCTTCAAAGGTGACACACACACACACACACACATATACACATATATATATGTACACACACACACACACATACACACACACACACACACACATATATATATATATATATATATATATATATATATATATATATATATAAAATCTTCCTTATATACAAGTGTAAGAAAACCACGCTCAAAGGGCCATCCCTAACTTTAATTTTTCCCTTTATTTAACGTTGATTTGGACTTGAGACTGTCCATAGGATCCAACTGCTTTGTTAAACTATTGTTTCCCCAGTGACCCATGAAATATGGACACCTGGTAGAGAAGGTAGTGAGTATTACTATTATTATTTTACCTATCCTTCCATCAATATTTGATGAGGATATTTTCAAAGACTTGTTTAGTATGATCTGCACATAAGGAGTCCTTCAGAGTATTTATCACGTTCGGGGTATAATTACATTCAAATCCAGAGACACTGTTGCTAGGATACAGTTGCTCCTGGTTCCTGGGGTGGGGGGAAGAGGGAGGAGAAGGGAGGGTTGTGCTCCTTCCTCCCTCCCCCACCCCTGCTCCTTCCACTATCAGGGGCTGGTGACTGACTAGAATTATACTTAAAATTTCTCTTAATGAAGCAGTGAAGGCCATTAGTATGTTTTATAGTGTGTGTGTGTTGGAGAGGGGGTCACTTTGTACACCTCTCCAGTTGGGGAAGGAGCCTTTTGGTTAGGGAGGACGAGGCGTTAGATGAGGTTGCTGCTCCAGGCAAGATAAAAAGAGGGGGTGGGATGTGTATGACTGGGGGTTGGGGGAGAGAAGGATAAAGAGAGGGCATATTGCTGCTGTAAAAGGCTCCAGGGATTCAGAAACTCCACGGGAGGAATAATAACCACATCTTTCCTTCAGCCCTGGAATTCTGACTGAGCTTGTATCATGAATCCTCAAAGATAGGAAAATGAGTAGTCCAGCTTTGTTATCAGGAGGCTGCCCTTGGCCAAGGACATGATCAGCCTCTAAGTCAAAAAGCATCAAAACAAACAAAAGCCAACGCCCTTTCTGCTGGCTAACAATCACCACTGCAGCCATATGAGGAAGAAATTAATTGAAAGAGGGGTGATAAACAAGAAACCTGGGGCTGAGGGGGGTGGGGTACTTCAATTTCCTTTTCTCTCATCTTCCACTCTCTGGACACTCACTCCTTTCCATGTACATCACAGGATTGTAAGGTCATCAGTCTACAGTTGGAAAGGAGCCCTGAGGTAATCTAATCCCCTTCATTTTGCAAATGAGAAAACTAAGGCTGAGTGACTTGAACAAGGTCTCAGAGACAGCAAATGTCATATAAACTCAATTTATTTCACTTTATGTTTCTTAAAGTGGTAAGACAACAGAGAATAATGGATGTCAAGGTAATCCTTGGAGCCAGGAGGATCTGGTTTCAAATCCCACTTCTGACACACATTGGCCATGTAACCCTGGGCACACAATGCCTAAAGCTCTCAGTGGCTTAGAAAATAGGAGGTGCTGACCCGCATTAATAAAGTGAACATTTCTACCTTGAACTCCCTATCCCAGGGAATTCATAGATCTGGTATCTGTCCCCTATCAGAACACATGGCATTTGGGGAGTATGCTTCTCTATCTAGAATTCTAAGTTTCAAGTGGGGGCAGGAATCATAGCTATTGAATTACTTTGATGTGAACCCCAGTTCAGGGCCCCATAAAAATGAAGAGTACAGTAGATGAACCCTTCTGCTGTGGCTGCTGCACACTGATTAATGACTGGTAAAGGCTAAATCCACAAATCTGTGTTCAATATACTACTGAGCCAGCTTCACTGGCTGTGGGAAAGAAAAAAGAAGAAAAAGCCCCTTTGGGTAGGTTAAGGGTAGAATTTAGCCTTGGGTTTATATTTCCTAACTCTTCTGCAATCCATTTCATGTTGGCCTTCAGAAAAGCATTAGATTGAATTCTGTTTCCTTTTTCAAATTTTAAATAAGTCAGACCATACAGTAAGCATTCCTATCAACAATCCCCCCAAGTATACCTGGAAATAAGCTTTTAAAACAGAAATTTCTTCAATTCATTCTGGAACAATAGTGGCTATATTACATGCTCAGAGCATAAAAATGCTCTTAGTTCATCAATGCTGAGTATCGATTGTTGTCTATTCGTAATAGGAAAAATAATTAAAGACTAAGCATCTGGTCAATGAATTTACAGACAGCCTTACAATTAATGTTTATTCTCAGCATCACAAGTAAGGATCTCAAAGTGATTTATATAGACATTAACTCAGTAAACTATATTTTGTTTCCACATCATGGAGTTTATAATTTTTAATATAAGAAGACACAGTTGAAGATAGCTTTTCCCAGTTCTCATGAACACTGACTAAACTTGCAAATGTTGGTTGTATACAAAATGCTAAGCTATCTCTGGATTCTTCTAAGAAATGATAGGCAAAAGTAACCTGAAGATATCTAGATGTACCTCTAATTTAATATTTTAGAACACTGATGATCTGGTCACTTAATATTTGTCTGTAAGGGTTTTTTTTGTCTTTTATCAAAGACAAAAATAACCACTTCCTGCTTTATTGGATCTTTTGGTTGTAAAAGTAAGCACCCTGACACATCCAGGATGGCCAGTTGTACAGGTTTTTAGATCTGCTTTTCTAAAAGGAAATTAACTTTGGGGGTGGGTCATCAACAATGACTTTAATCAAACACATTTATCATTCAGCATTCAGGGCAAAAAATCAGTACCCTCAACTTCAGAGAAAATACAGAGGAACAAAGATCAACCAACAGACAGGGCTTCCAACTATCTGATAAACAATACATACACCATAGAACAAAAGCCAGATAATGTCTGACCATACATATGTAGTTATCAGAGAGAGAAGTACCAACATCTGAGTTTTCAAAGCCTGGGGGCTCCTTAGGGGCTGCCTAGAGTCTTATCCGGCCAAACAAACACTTCCAATGAGTAAGCCCCAAAGTAAAACCTCACCTCAGAGTATTTATACATTTTTTCAGAGGTAGAGGACACCACAACCCTTGAGAACTCTGTGCATTAGAAATTTAAAAAATGGTGTGGGCCTCCCCTACTCAAGGTTCCCTTAATGAGCAGGCCCATTAATGGGTAAGGAAGATCTTTAATCTCATTAATATTACATTGGTATCATTAAAAATTTTCTAAACTGACCCACTGACATGAAAGGTAAGAAATAGTCTTTCATTCACAATAGTTCTCAAGTGCATGATTGGTGACTGGATTCCATACTCCATACTCAGAATGTGCCCCCCTTCCCCCAAGCTACCCTAGATTTGGAGTACTCTGTGGATACTGAAAACGATAGCTCAGAAATCCACACTGATATATTTACCTTTTCTAGTCAGCTAGAAGATATAAAAATGATTTTGTGGGGGACTCACAAAATTGAATGCAATCAGTGAGAAGAAGGATCATTCCCAGGAAACTTCTGGAGAGGAACATACAGAGAGGGAGAAGCAAGTCATACCTCTGCAGCCTCAGGGCCATGCATGTTTTCGGTCAATAGCATCATGGTGTTCTCATTGGTCCTGCTCCTTGGTTGGCATTGCTTTCTGTAAGGCCCATTTCTTTATGGAGACCACATCCCAATGTATCTGAACTGTTCCCCTCACCTTTCTATCTGGGAGTCTTGTCTCTGCTTCTCTCTTTCTCTGTCTCTTAACTTTTAGCTAGAGCTCTTAGGTGAGTTCCCATAAGAGGAACAAGGGTGACATTTTTCTTTTAGCTTAGCCTCCAGAACCAAGGATCCAGATTTTTCTGAAAGGCAGAGCCCTCACACATAATCACTGAACCAAGGAAGAAAAAAAGTCCAATCCTCAGCAACTAATTGGAGTGCTTAGGCTTTTAATTTACAATTGAACCTCTTTCTTCCTTCTTTGGAAGATGAATATCTCTGTTCCCAGCCTCTCTCCGACTTTGAATTAGGAGGTTCCCTTTTATTTCTATCAGTTCCTGATCACCAGCTTATGTCTCCCTCAAACAATTTCAGGATCTTCCTTCCAATAAATTGAAAGGGTTTGAAGCACCACAACTTCCTAAGGTCTCCAAATCTTTTGGGTTGTATCAAACAAATGAATGTGAGTAAATATGAAAACTAGGCTAAAATGGCAAGATAATTGTCTTCCCCTTGGTTCACGTACTTGCCTTTATCACATCTCTGTGACTCTACATATATTATAAATGGGAAATGTGCTCAGCTTTGAGTGCGACAGAAAGACGTGGTTCTATTCTCTCCCTTCAGGTGTTTAATCAAGTAAAAGAAATAAACTGTAATGAAAATACAAGATAGTATATGATAAATGACATAAGAGAAGTACAAAATGTTCTAGCAATTCAGTGGAATAAGAAATCCTTCTTATTGAAAAGTTGAGGGAAGGCTTTGCTGGTTATGTTCCATTAAAGCTGAACCTTGGAAGATGAGTAGGATTTTGATAGGCTCTTCCACGTAGAAGAAGCAGCATAAGCACGTTTATAGAGAAGAGGAAAGACAAAGGATGTTAGAATCAGGAGTGGTCTCTTTTGCCTGGATCCTATCAAAGTAGTATAAAACAAGACAGGGAAAATAGGATAGAGTCAGACTACGAAAACCACTGAATACCATAATTAGTAGTTTTTAGTTCAAGCTCTTAAAAAAAAGTTTTTGTAGTCATTAAAACAAGGATGTGCTTGAGTCAGCTCCAACAGATTCTCTGATTGGTAAATGTGCAGTGTGAGCCTTTATATCCTAGAAAGCAGCAATTATAAAACATCAGGGATTGATTTATTGGTTGATTGTTTAGATTTATGAAGGTATTAATAATGCACATTAAACTTTAAAGTGTGTGTATACATACATTTTTTTACCCCCTTCTGGTTATGAAATGGCTGCGAGGTGGTGCAGGCAGGTGCCAGGCCTGCAGTTAGAAAGACTTATTTTCCTGAGTTCAAACTTGGTCTCACACACTTAGCTGTGTGACCCTTGACAAGTAAACTAGCCCTGTTTGCCTCAGTTTCTTTATCTGTAAAGTAAACTGCAGGAGGAAATGGCAAACCACTCCAATACCTTTGCCAAGAAAACCCCAGATGAGGTCTCGAAGAGATAGACATAACTGAAATGACTAAACAATGACAGCTTTATCAAACATTTGCCAGAGCACCCTTATATTGCTCTGTAGTTTGAACTCAATGGAAGTACAGTAGAAGATGTTGCCTTTAGAATGGAAGTCTGATAACTGAAGTCTAACAGCTGTAAAAATTATAATAAATAATAATAATAAATAATGAGGAGGAGGATGTCTATAATGTTGATAAAAATACCAACAATAACAGAAGCAACAGCAATAGTTATTGGTATTTATATGTCTTAAAGTTTGCAAAGTCCTCTAGGTCCTTTATCTGACTTGAGCCTAACAACACACAGACATTAGGGAAATATTGATGTTTTTTAAGCAAAATAGGGGGATTAGATTCTTCTGTGATTTTGGATTACTAGTGCCTGGATTAGATTTAGATTACTGTATTACTAGCCCCTAGGATGCCAACTATAGTATAACTGGGTATTTGATAAATACTTGATTGATTGAGTGATAGATTGATTTGTTCTATAGACTGTACAAGAAGGGAAGAAACTAGAAAAAGAGAGAACAGTTAGAAATTTATTGAAGTGATGGGCTCTACCTGGCATGGTAGTCCTGGGAGTGGGAATGAAGGGACAAGTTCAAGAGACATTCTGAGGAAAGAATCAATGAAATTTGGAGATTTATGGAATAGGAGCAAATAGCATGGGAGGGGTCAAAGATCATGCAATATCAGAGTTAGAATGGATCCCAGAAGTTATCTAATACTATTCAAATTGGAATAGGAATTCTTGCTACTACCTGTATGAGAAGAGACCTCTTCTGAAACACCTCCACTGTCTGGAAACTGAGGAAACTCACTCTCTTTCTAGCAAGATAGAGATTTCCTAGGGGCAACACAGTGTGTCTTGGGGTAGCTCTTATTGGTAAGTTCTTCTTCATATTGAGTTAAAATCTGCCTCTCTGAAGCTTCCACTCACTGTGACTTGGTAATCCCTTAGAGCCTGATTAGGAGAAATATGTTTCAACTTCTACACTACACCTCTTCAGATTTGAGGACAGAGGCTCCTCGGTGCCTCTTTTCCTCAGAACTAAGCATTCCTAATTCCTTCTTTTGTATTGGCTTAGTTTAATTCTTTTCATCATCCTGGGTGCCCTTCTCTTAATAAGCATTCCAGCTTGTGAGTATCATATATAAAATATGGTACTAGCAGCTGAATACAAAGTTTAAGACAGTCTCACCAGAGCAGAGTACATATCCTTCTTTCTCAGTGTGGTATTATATTTGATGTGGTTTGATTGCATGAGGGTTTTCCCCTCACCGTATCACATCATTAGCTCATTTTGTGCCTGAAGTTCACTATGACCAAAAAAGTGTTTTGTTTTCCCTGACATGTACTATTGTGTAGCTAAACCTCTATTATCCTATACTTAGAGAGTTGATTTTTCGAACCCAGAGGTGTGGCTTTCCATTTATTCCTATGCAGTACAGTAGAGTGGCAGAGTGATTGGAAAGACAGTCTTGAAGTTAGGAAGGTCCAGGTACAAATTCTATTTCTGACACATACTGTCTGTGTGGCCTGGAATAAGACGTTGAGCTTCTCTATGCCCCAGATCATTCTTTAAGACTATAAGTTACTTAATAAACTGATCTGCATTCATAGAGGTAATTTCCTCATTGGAATTATTTATATAAGTAAAATCAGGTTCAATTCAATTCAAATTTCATATTATTACTTTTGGCCCATTGTTTTAGTCTGTCAATATCTATCCGGAAACTTAATCTGTCACCTAATCCTCTGAGCTTTATGACATCTGCATATTTGGTAATGATGTCATAAAATGTCTTCAAATCACAAATAAAAAATATTGAACAGAACAGAATTAAAGAGAGAGAGTCATGGGATGTTTCACCGATTCTTCTCTCCAGTCTGACATCCATCCATTAATCACTCTTCTTTGGACCTGTAGTTCAACTAGTTCTGAATTCATGTAACCAAGCTATCATCCAAACCACATTATTTTATCTTCTTCACAAGGATATTGTGAGCAACTTTGTCAAATACCTTACTGAAATGAAATTGCATCATCAATAGATAAAGAAGTTGTCTGAAGAGATTGATGTGGATACACAGGGAGCTCAACAATGTGATGTCAGGAATAAGTGCCTAATAATTCAAACAATAGAAAACTTAGATTGATCACCCTAGCAGGCAGTAGAGTCTACTTATTAACTAGTCATCACCAATTAAAGACTGAATTTATTTCTACATATCATAAAGGGAATTCTTATTCCAATATGGCTTGGACTAGAAGGTCTCTGAGTTTGTTACAGCTCTGAAATTCAAGGCACATGATTTTTTTACTTCTGTCATTTACCCTACTAAAAAAGGAAATGTAGTGAGTCAATTGTAACTCATTTTAATTTTAAAAGGTTTTGATGCCATTTATTTTTATACCCCACTCATTTCCTCATATAGCTAGCTCTACCCTGTAAACTTTCTCTTATAATAAAGATTTTTTCAAAAGTTTCATCAAGGCTAATGAAGACTTTGTTCTATGTAACACCTCACATATTTAGACCTCCACCTCTCCAGTGAAAGCAGAGAGGCTTATTTCCTCATGGAGACCATATCTGGTCATTACAATTAAACAAATTTCAGTTTCATCTAATTCTTCTCTCTATATTGTTGTGGTCTATAATTTATGGTTATATTTACTTCCTTCTGCATCAGTTCATATGATTCTTCTCATATTTCTTCGAATTCCTGATATTTGTGCTTCCTCACAATGAAACAATATTGTCCTACATACCGTGTATTTAACAATTCCCTGAACAAGGAGCACCCACTTGATTTTCAGTGTTTTGCTATCATAAAAAGCCCTGCATGATTATTTTAGTATATATTGGATACTGCTTTCATCTGTGGTTAAGGGTGGGGTCTGCAAGTGAAAAGTTATCATAATATGTTCTTAATTAACTCATAATGTCCTGTAGCAATCATTTTTTCCATTTCTAAATGGGGAAGGGAAGGAAAAATGAAGGGGAGGAGGGAATCAGCATTTATATGTCGTCTACCTTGTTCCAGGCACTTTAAAAATATCCCATTTGATCCTTGCAATAACTCTGAGGTAGATGATGTTGTTATTCCCATTTTACAGTTGAGAAAACTGAGGAAAATAAAGGTTAAGTCACTTCCCCAGGGTCACACAGTTATAAAGTACCTGAGGCCAGATTTGAACTTAGTTCTTTCTGACTCCAGGTCTAGCGCTCTAAACACTGTGCCATCTGGCTGTCTATGTTCATGATGTTCATAAACTAACAATATAATAATCCATTTTGGACTTTTAGCAAAATTTCATGTCAGCAATTCATTTTAAGTTTTGCCAGGAATTTACATCAAGCTCATCATCTGGTAGTTTGCACAATTGACCTCATATCCCTTTTGGGAAAATATTGCTATGCAAAAGAGTGTTGATTTAGAGCTGGAAGAAGCCTCAGAAGTTATCTAGATCAGTTACCTCAATTTATACTGGGGAAAAGTGAGACCCCCTCCAGAGGTGAAATGATATGATCAAGGACATATTTTTATAATCTTTAGGTGTTACAACATCTTTCCCATAGTCTAAATCCTCAAGAATCACCAACAACAGTTCGGAAATTTTATCTGTAAGCTCTTTTGGTGGCCTGGGATAATTCATCTCTTTCAATTTCCTCCTATACTACTCATGGACTAGGAGAGCATCTTGGTGTTTGGAATTTTCCATGGTAGGAGCTGAGTTTTAGGAAGGCTACGTGCCCTGGGCTAGGATCAGTTTTGATAGGTCCTGGCCAATCTGAGTTACTGAGGTCTGGAGGAGAGTATATTTTAAGCATGAGTCTTACAAATAGAAAGTGATTAGTTAGCAGAATATCCAATACAGAGACCTGGAAAAGGTGCCAAAGGCAAGATAAATGTTCTCATTGTCAAGGATGAGTTCATATGTCCGGGGAGTAGGTAGAAGAAATAGTATAGGGATAGTAAAGGGTATGTAGAAGTTAGATACTATATCTATTAAAGACCAACGTTTAAATTTTGAGTAGAATATCTCATAATCCATTGCATTTTGTGATTTGAGTGTCCCTATAGGTTTATAAAGTGAAATATATGAGAGTCTCACTGTTCTTTTGCATTAGCTAGGCAAAAGATAGTCTGAGAAACCTGACCTCATTCAGAGTAACTTATTCTCTTACCATTTTTTCATTTGCCTTGAATTTTAATTCCATTTTAACCCTTTGATTTTTCCAGTCTAGTGTGCCTGTGAGTGCCACAGAGCATGTGCAAAGCTAACCTTTTTGCTTCGGGCTGACTATGTTTGTGACTAATCACAGTATGGAGTGGGCACTTTGAGATCTGAAAGCAATCCCTTATTGGTACATGATTAGGAAAATGGACCTTTTATTTTTTTAATAATATTTTCTCCCAGTTACATGTAAAAACAATTTTTAATATTAATTAGAAATTTTTGAATTCCAAATTTTGTCCCAGCTTCCTTCACCTCCTCCATCTCTAAAATGGTAAGCAATTTTATATAGATCATATACATGTGATCATGTAAAACATATGTCCATGTTAATTATATTGTGACAGAAGAAAAAAACACAAAAATAAAATGAAAAGTAGTATGTTTTGATCTGAATTTAGTTGCTATCAGTTTTTCGTCTGAATGTGGATGGCATGTTTCATCATGAGTCCTTTGGGATTATCTTACATCATTGTATTGCCCAAAGAGCTGTACATTTATGAATGTCCTTTGACAAACACCATTGCTAAGTTTGTATCCCAAAGGGATGAAAAACAAAAAGAAGGACTTACACATACAAAAATATTTATAGCAGCTCTTTTTGTGGTAACAACTAATTGGAAATTAAGAAAATACCCATGAATTAGGGAATGGCTAAAAAAGTTGTGGCATGAGGGCGGAGCCAAGATGGCGGAGTAGAAGGACATACGTTTACGAGCTCCGAAACCAAAGCCCATAGAATTAATGTAAAAAGAGTCCCCCATAACTTCTGGGTGAATACGAGCTGTGCAGAAGCAGAGTGGAAGATATTTCCGTTCCAGGGAGCCCTGAAGACCCGTCCCCAGGGTCCGGCGCGCCCCGGAAAGTAAACCCGACCCCCAGCGCTGCCCTGGCCGGGGCCCCAGAGAAGCTGATCAGAGCAGGCTTCAGAGACGGAAGTGCCAGCAGCCGGGAAAGTCCCTCCGCCCACAGAAGCAGGTCAGTGAGAGAGGCCGGGCTGAAGGAGAGGGGAAGCGGGGCATCTCCGTGACTCGGGCCCCCTCGGGAGGAAGCGGTGGCGGCAGGGATGGGGCAGGAAGCGGCAGAGGCAGAGGTGTGGGCGGCGGCTGGGGCGGCAGCAGCCCAGGACTCAGGAATCCCCCAGCAGCAGGCAGGATCTTCATTACGGAAGATTCCCGCATAAAACCTGATGGAGCTGAGCCTGGGAGACGGCCCTGCCCCCACCCCGCTCTGTTGCTGAAGGCTTCTGCTCGGGACACCCAGGGAAGCTGAGATTGGGAGGCGGGCCCCCCACCCCGCCCCCACCCGCTCCATTCCTGAGAGTCTCTGCATAAAGCCCCCCCCCCAAGGATCAGAGTCTCGGAGGCAGCCTTGGCCCCACCCCAGCACCTGAACTAAAGCTCACTGATTGACAGCCAGCAGGAGGAAAGCCCATTTAAATCTCAGAGGCCAAGCACTAGCTGGGCGGATCCAGGCAGGGGTGGAAAGGAATCTCAGAAGTCAAGTAACTGGCTGGGAAAATGCCTAGAAAAGGGAAGAAAAATAAGACTTTAGAGAGTTTTTTTCCAACAAATGCAAATGATCCCGACCTTCGGATCTGACGAAGATGAGGACGTATGCTTGCCATCAGGGAAAGACGTGGAGGGCGGGGCCTCAGTACCCCAGACACCCCAGGGGGGTGGTGGGTGGGCTCAGGCCCTGGAAGAGCTCAAAAAGGATTTTGAAAAGCAAGTTAGACAGGTGGAGGAAAAACTGGGAAGAGAAATGTCAGAGATGCAACAAAAGTATAAAAAACAGGTCAATACCTTGGTAAAGGAGACCCAAAAAAATGCTGAGGAAATTAACACCTTGAAAAATAGGCTCACTCAATTGGCAAAGGAGGTTCAAAAAGCCAATGAGGAGAAGAATGCTTTCAAAAGCAGAATGAGCCAAATGGAAAAAGAGGCTCAAAAGCTCACTGAATTTAATAGCTCTCTCAAAATTAGAATGGAACAGATGGAGTCTAATGACTTTATGAGAAACCAAGAAATCACCAAACAAAACCAAAAGAATGAAAAAATGGAAGAGAATGTGAAATATCTCATGGGAAAAACAACTGACCTGGAAAATAGATCCAGGAGAGACAATTTAAAAATTATGGAACTACCTGAAAGTCATGATCAAAAAAAGAGCCTAGACATCATCTTCCATGAAATTATCAAGGAAAACTGCCCTGACATTCTAGAACCAGAGGACAAAATAAGTATTGAAAGAATCCATCGATCACCACCTGAAAGAGATCCAAAAAGAGAAACTCCTAGGAACATTGTGGCCAAATTCCAGAATTCCCAGGTCAAGGAGAAAATAATGCAAGCAGCTAGAAAGAAACAATTCCAGTATTGTGGAAACAAAATCAGGATAACACAGGATCTAGCAGCTTCTACATTAAGGGATCAAAGGGCATGGAATAGGATATTCCAGAAGTCAAAGGAACTAGGCCTCAAACCAAGAATCACCTACCCAGCAAAACTGAGTATAATACTTCAGGGGGAAAATATGGTCTTTCAGTGAAACAGAGGACTTTCAAGCATTCTTGATGAAAAGACCAGAGCTGAAAAGAAAATTCGACTTTCAAACACAAGAATGAGAAGAAGCATGAAAAAGTAAACAGCAAAGAGAAGTCTTAAGGGACTTACCATGAGTGAACTGTTTACATTCCTACATGGAAAGACAATATTTGTAACTCTTAAAACTTTTCAGTATCTGGGTAGTTGGTGGGACCACACATACACATGTACACGCATGCACACACATACAGAGATAGAGAGCACAGATTGAACTGAATAGGATGGGACCATACCTTAAAAGAAACTAGGGTAAATGGTGAGAGAGAAATGTAGGGGGAGGGAAAGGGAAGGGGGGTAACTATATGTCATTAAAGAGGCAGGTAGTTTTTCTTAGTGGAGGGAAAAAAGAGGAGAGCTGAGAAAAAAAAAAAAAAAAAAAAAACAAAAACAAGAAGTTTACCCTCATCACATTTGACTAAACGAAGGAGTGAAATGCACACTCATTTTGGTATGAAAACCTATCTTACAGTATAAGAAAGTGGGGGAGAAAGAGATATTACAAGGGGGGGGGATGATGGAAGGGAGGGCAAAGGGAGGAGGGAGAGCAATTTGAAGTCAACACTTGGGGAGGGACAGGATCAAAAGACAGAAGAGAAACAATAAGGGGCAGGTTAGGAGGGATGGTAATCCAGTTAGTCTTACACAACACGACTATCAGGGAGGTCATTGGCAAAACTACACAGATATGGCCTATATTGAATTGCCTGCTGTCCCAAAGGGAATGGGTGGGGAGGGAGGGATGGGGAGAATTTGGAACTCAAAGTTTTAGGAACAACTGTTTAGTATTGTTGTTGCAACTAGGAAAGAAGACATACAGTTAAGGAGGAATAGAAAGTCATCTGGCCCTACAGGAGAAAAGAGAAGATGGAGACAAGAGAAGGGAGAGATGACAGAAGAGAGGGCAGATTGGAGATAGGGAAAATTAGATTGCTTGGGGTATTGGTGGTGGGAGGAGGGGATAAAAGGGGAGAAAATTTGGAACCCAAAAATTTGTGAAAATGAATTTAAAAATTAAATAAATAAATTTAAAAAAAAAAGTTGTGGCATGTGATTGTAATGGAATATCACTGTGCTAAAAGAAATAATGAGCAGGCTGACTTCAGAAAAAAAATGGAAGACTTACATGCACTGATGCAAAGTGAAGTGAGAAGAACCAGGAGAGCACTGTACACAGTAATAGCAATATTGTATGATGGTCAAATGTGAATGAGTCAATCAATAGTGATTTAGAGTATTTTTCATATGACTCTAATGAGTTTTGATTTCTTCATCTGAAAACTGCCTGTTCATATCCTTTGACCATTGCTCAAATGGGAAATAACTTGTATTATTATGAATTTGACTCTGTTCTCTATATATTTGAAAAATGAAGTGATTATCAGAGATATAAAAATTGTTTCTCACTTTTTCTTTCCTTTCTAATCTTGGTTGCATTTGTTTGACTTGTTAGCTGCATGTTTCTGGGGAAGGAATTTAACCTTTGTCTTCCTCAGTTTCCTCAACTGTAAAAGGGGAGTAAGCAGCACTACCTACAGAGTTGTGATGATCAAATGAGAGATTTGTAATGTGCCCTCTATTTTAAATTTGATATAACAAAAATTATTCTTTGTATATCTTGTAATGCTCTCTATCTCTTATTTGTTCACTAATTCTTCCCTTTTCCATAGATCTCATAGGCAAACTATTGATTATTCTTTTAAATTGCATGTGGTATCCTCCTTTATGTCCAAATCATGTACCCATTTTGCCTTATCTGTTATACCAAGATAAGGCAAATATATATATATATATATATATATATATATATATATATATATATATATATATATATAATATACACACACACATATGTATCCATCCATCCATATATGTGTATCCATATATATATAAAATGCTGTAATATGTAGGTCTGTACTTAGTTTCTGCTATACTATTTTCCAGTTTTCCTAGAAGTTTTTGCCAAATAGGGAGCTCTTGTCACAAAAACTGAGCTCTTGAAGTTTAGCAAACACTAGATTACTAGTCATTTACAGCATTTTGTGTACTTAACATACTCCACCGATCCAACACTATATTTCTTAGCCAGTCTCAGATAGTTTCGATGATTACCACTTTAAAACATAGTTTGAGATCTGGTACAGGTTAAGACAGGATATAATGTCTTATATCCTTTTGCATTTTTTTCCCATTAACTCTCTTGATATTCTGAACCTTTTTTTAGATGAATTTTGGTATTATTTTTTTCTAGCTCTATAAAATATTTTTGGTAGTTTGATTGGTATGTCACTGAATAAGTAAACTAATTTAGGTTAAATTAGCATTTTTTGTACTTATCCTATCCATTTAAAATTGATATTTTCCAAAGTGTTGAGATCTGATTTTATTTGTGTGAAAAGTATTTTATAATTTTGTTCATAGAATTCCTAGGTTTGTCTTGGCAGGTAGATTCCAAAGTATTTTATATTGTTAGCAGTTATTTTAAATGGAATGTCTCTTTTTGTCTCTCTTTACTGGGCTTTGTTGGTAATATTTAGAAATGGTGATGATTTATGTGGTTTTTTTTTTTTATATCCTGCAAGTTTACTAAACCTGTTAGTTATTTCAGCTAATTTTAGATGATTCTCTAGGAATCTCTAAGTATATCATCAAATCATCTGCATAAAGTGATAATTTTGTTTCCTCAATACCTATTCTAATTCTTTCCATTCTTTTCTTATTGTTATAGCTAACATTTCTAGTTCAATATTTAAAGATAGTGGTGAGAAGGGGTATCCTTGCTTAATGTCTAATCTTATTGGGAGGATTTCTTTCTTATCCCAGTTATAGATAATGCCTGCTAATGGGTTTAGATAGATATTACTTAACATTCTAAGGAAAGCTCAATGTATTCCTATGCTCTCTAGTGGTTTTCATTGGAACAGGTGTTGTATTTTGTCAATAGCTTCTTCTGCATTGATTGGGTTAATCATGATTTCTGTGGGTTTTGTTATTGATATGGTCAATTATCCTGATAGTTTTCCTAGTATTGAACCAGTGTGACATTCCTGAGATAATTCCCAGCTAGTCATAAACATTTTGACATCAATATTCATTAGGGAAATTATCTGTTGTTTTCTTTCTTTCTTTTGGCTCTACTTTGTTTAAGTATTGTCACCATATTTGTGCCATAAAAGGAATTTGATAGGACTACTCCACCTATTTTTCCAACTATTTTATGTAGAATTGGAATTTATTCTTTAAATGTTTGGTAGAATTCATTTGTGAGTCTATCTGTGCCTGGGGATTTTCCTTAGGGAGTTCATTGATGGCTTGTTCAATTTCTTTTCTGAAGATGAGGTTATTTAAATATTCCATTTCCTCTTCTGTTAATCTGTGCAACTTGTATTTATTCATCCATTTCATATAGATTGTCAGATTTGCTGACATATAATTGGGCAAAATAGCTCCTAATAATTGCTTTAATGTCCTCTTTATTGCTGGTGAATTTCCTCTTTTTCATTTTTGATACTAGTAATTTGATCCTCTTCTTTCTTTTTTATAAGTCAAATTAAGCAATGATTAATCTAGTTATTGTGTTTTTTCACAAAACTGGGTCCTAGTTTTATTTATTAGTTCAATATTTTTCTTATTTTTAATTCTATTAATTGCTCCTTTGATTTTTCAGAATTTCCAATCTGGTGTTTAATTGGGAATTTATAAAAGTAATATTTTAGTTTTCCTCAATTACATGTAAAAACAATTTAAACATCTAAAAAAATGAGTTCCAAATTCTTCCTCTCCTCCCTTTCCTCCTCTGCTTCATTAAGAAAGCAAACAATTTGATATAGGTTATACATATGCAGTCATGCAAAAGATACTTTCATGTTAGACATCTTGTGAAAGAAAAAAGAGATAAAATCCTCAAGAGAATTTTTTCATATGACTGTAGATAGCTTTAATCCTTTGTCTGAAAACTTCCTGTTCATATGCGCTTATCATTTATCAATTGAGGAATGGCTCTTAGTTATATAAATTTGACTCAGTTCTCTATATATTGGAGTAAATTTTTTTCACAGTAATAGTTACTATGTATTTCCCTACATTTAATTTTCCTTGTTCATTCCATGCTTTTGACCTATTCTGATTTTTAAGGTGTTATTTTCTTCAGTAATTTTTGTGCTTCTTTTACCAAGTTGCTGATTATTTTTTCATGACTTTCTTGTATCACTCTCATTTCTCTTCCAAATTTCTCCTCTAGGGGGAGGAGCCAAGATGGCAGAGTAGAAAGACTCACATATGCTAGCTCCAAATCCACAGCCCATAAATTTCCTGTAAAAAGAGCTCTCCACAAATTCTGGAGCAATGGAAGCCAAGCAGCAATGCAGGGGAGGAGATTTCCATTCCAGAGAGCCCTGAGAAACCGATCCCAAAGGTCCATCATGCACCGGACAGCAGAGCCCAGCCCTGCCTTGACTGCATGCCCTGAGAGGAGCTGATCCAAGCAGGCTTCAGGGATGGAACCTCTAGCGGCCAGGAAGGTCCCTCCACCCACAGGTGCTACAGGTCAGTGAGACAGCCTTCTGGACTGGCCGAGAAGGGAGCAGGTACCATAACTCCATATGTACTCCAGCAGGTACTCCAGCACTCCAGCAGGTACTCCATAACTCAGGTACCCTCAGGAAGCAGTGGCAGAGGCAGCAGCGGCCAGGGGCTCCCGGACCCAGGAACTCAGATCCATTACTGAAGGTCTTTGCATAAACTCCCTGAGGGAACTGAGCCTGGGAGGTGGCCCTGCCCCTACCTGAGAACCTGAATTTAATCTTACCCTGAATAGCAGCCCCGCCTGTCGCTGAAAGCCCTGAGGCTGGGGAGCAGCATTTGAATCTCAGACCCCAAGCACTAGCTGGGTGGATCTAGGTGGGGGTGGAGAAGAATCTCAGAAGTCAAGGAACTGGTTGGGAAAATGCCCAGAAAAGGAAAAAAAATAAGACCATAGAAGGGTACTTTCTTGGTGAACAGATGTTTCCTCCTTTCCTTTCTGATGAGGAAGAACAATGCTTACCATCAGGAAAAGACATAAAAGCCAAGGCCTCTGTATTCCAAACAAATTTCTCCTCTATCTCTGTCATTTGATTTTAAAAAATATTTTTTGAGGTCTTTCATGGCCTGAGATCAATAGAAATTTTCAGTGTAGCAGTTTTGACTTTGTTGTCTTCTTCCAAGCTTGCATTTTGTTCTTTACTTTCTCCTAGTAACTTTCTATTGTCAAGATCTGGTTTTTTTGTCTATTGTCTTTTGTTTTGTTTTGTTTGTTTTGTTTGTTTTTTGCTCATTTTCCAAGCCTATTTCTTAATTTTAAATTCTGAGCTAAAGTGGGACTCTGTTGCTGGAGTAGAGGGGACAGTGTCCTAATCTTCAGGATTTTGTGCAGCAGTATTCAAAGATAATTCTGGGAACCTGTACATTTTTGATTCTTCTAAGGTGGTATGATCTAGGAATAGGTATGTTTACAACTCTTACAGCCTGTGCTCTGGTCTGTGAGTGACCAGGAAGGTTTTTTTCTACCCTGGAACTTAGGATCCCAGTTCCACTGCTATTGCAAGCTGCATGTTCTAGTGCTCCTCCTTGTCCTGTGACTGAGACTCATGATGCAAATGTGGGCAATGCAACAGGGTCCTGGCCCTATTGCCAGCAAATGGACCCTCTGATCTCCTTCTGACTAGTAGTCTGACTTGTTTACTATCTGTCAGCTGAGAGGTCCAGAGACTGATGCTGCAACTACTAATTTACTTGCTCCCAAGTTCTGATATTGGTTTTCTGGGATGTGGCTGTGCTGGACTATGCTTCTGTCTCACCCTGGTGCAACAGACCTTTCCTACCAACCTAAATTATCCTGAACTAGAAAAAATGTTTCACTCCGTCCTTTTGTGGATTCTGACACTCCAGAATTTGTTTTGCAGTAGTATTTAAAGTTTTTTGTAGTGGTTTGGGGGAAAGTTCAGGCAAATTCCATCCTTTTCACTACTATCTTGGCTTTGCTCCGTAATTGGGGATTTTTTTTTAAATTAATTTATTTATTTAATTTTTTTACATTCATTTTCACAAATTTTTGGGTTCCAAATTTTCTCCCCTTTTATCCCCTCCCCCCACCCCAATACCCCAAGCAATCTAATTTTCCCTATCTCCAATCTGCCCTCTCTTCTGTCATCTCTCCCTTCTCTTGTCTCCATCTTCTCTTTTCTCCTGTAGGGCCAGATGACTTTCTATTCCTCCTTAACTGTATGTCTTCTTTCCTAGTTGCAACAACAATACTAAACAGTTGTTCCTAAAACTTTGAGTTCCAAATTCTCCCCATCCCTCCCTCCCCACCCATTCCCTTTGGGACAGCAGGCAATTCAATATAGGCCATATCTGTGTAGTTTTGCCAATGACCTCCCTGATAGTCGTGTTGTGTAAGACTAACTGGATTACCATCCCTCCTAACCTGCCCCTCATTGTTTCTCTTCTGTCTTTTGATCCTGTCCCTCCCCAAGTGTTGACTTCAAATTGCTCCCTCCTCCCTTTGCCCTCCCTTCCATCATCCCCCCCCCACCCCGCAATATCTCCTTCTCCCCTGCTTTCTTATACTGTAAGATAGGTTTTCATACCAAAATGAGTGTGCATTTCACTCCTTCGTTTAGTCAAATGTGATGAGGGTAAACTTCTTGTTTTTTTTTTTTTTCCTCAGCTCTCCTCTTTTTCCCTCCACTAAGAAAAACTCCTACCTGCCTCTTAAATGACATATACTTACCCCCTTCCCTTTCCCTCCCCCTACATTTCTCTCTCACCATTTACCCTAGTTTCTTTTAAGGTATGGTCCCATCCTATTCAGTTCAATCTGTGCTCTCTATCTCTGTATGTGTGTGCATGTGTGTATGTGTGTGCATACGTGTACATGTGTATGTGTGGTCCCACCAACTACCCAGATACTGAAAAGTTTTAAGAGTTACAAATATTGTCTTTCCATGTAGGAATGTAAACAGTTCACTCATGGTAAGTCCCTTAAGACTTCTCTTTGCTGTTTCCTTTTTCATGCTTCTTCTCATTCTTGTGTTTGAAAGTCAAATTTTCTTTTCAGCTCTGGTTTTTTCATCAAGAATGATTGAAAGTCCTCTGTTTCATTGAAAGACCATATTTTCCCTTGAAGTATTATACTCAGTTTAGCTGGGTAGGTGATTCTTGGTTTGAGTCCTAGTTCCTTTGCGTTCTGGAATATCCTATTCCACTCCCTTCGATCCCTTAATGTAGAAGCTGCTAGATCTTGGGTTATCCTGATTGTATTTCCACAGTACTGGAATTGTTTCTTTCTAGCTGCTTGTAAGATTTTTTCCTTGAGCTGGGAGTTCTGGAATTTGGCCACAATATTCCTAGGAGTTTCTCTTTTTGGATCTCTTTCAGGTGGTGATTGATGCATTCTTTCAATACTGATTTTGCCCTCTGGTTCTAGAATGTCAGGGCAGTTTTCCTTGATAATTTCATGGAAGATGATGTCTAGGGTCTTTTTTTGATCATGAGTTTCAGGTAGTCCCATAATTTTTAAATTGTCTCTCCTGGATCTATTTTCCAGGTCAGTTGTTTTTCCCATGATATATTTCACATTCTCTTCCATTTTTTCGTTCTTTTGGTTTTGTTTGGTGATTTCTTGGTTTCTCATAAAGTCATTAGACTCTATCTGTTCCATTCTAATTTTGAGAGAACTATTAAATTCAGTGAGCTTTTGAGCCTCTTTTTCCATTTGGCTCATTCTGCTTTTGAAAGCATTCTTCTCCTCATTGGCTTTTTGAACCTCCTTTGCCAATTGGGTGAGCCTATTTTTCAAGGTGTTAATTTCCTCAGCATTTTTTTGGGTCTCCTTTACCAAGGTATTGACCTGTTTTTCATACTTTTGTTGCATCTCTGACATTTCTCTTCCCAGTTTTTCCTCCACCTGTCTAACTTGCTTTTCAAAATCCTTTTTGAGCTCTTCCAGGGCCTGAGCCCACCCACCACCCCCCTGGGGTGTCTGGGGTACTGAGGCGCCACCCTCCACATCTTTCCCTGATTGCAAGGATACGTCCTCATCATCAGATCCAAAGGTCGGGATCATTTGCATTTGTTGGAAAAAACTCTCTAAAGTCTTATTTTTCTTCCCTTTTCTAGGCATTTTCCCAGCCAGTTACTTGGCTTCTGAGATTCCTTTCCACCCCCGCCTGGATCCGCCCAGCTAGTGCTTGGCCTCTGAGATTTAAATGGGCTTTCCTCCTGCTGGCTGTCAATCAGTGAGCTTTAGTTCAGGTGCTGGGGTGGGGCCAGGGCCGCCTCCGAGACTCTGATCCCTCGGGGGGCTTTGTGCAGAGACTTTCAGTAATGGAACAGGTGGGGGCGGGGTGGGGGGCCCGCCTCCCAAACCCCGCTCCCTTGGGGCTTTATGCAGAAGCCTTCAGTAACAGAGCGGGCTTGGGGCAGGGCCGTCTCCCAGGCTCAGCTCCATCAGGTCCTATGCAGGAATCTTCTGTAACGAAGATCCTGCCTGCCGCTGGGGGATTCCCGATTCCTGGTCCGCTGCTGCCTCAGCCGCTCCCACACCTCTGCCTCCGCCGCTTCCTGCCCCCGCAATCTCTGCCGCCGCCGCTTCCTCCCGAGGGGGCCCGAGTCACGGAGACGCCCTGCTTCCCCTCTCCTCCAGCCCGGCCTTCTTTCTCACTGACCTGTAGCTTCTGTGGGCGGAGGGACTTTCCCGGCTGCTGGAGCTTCCGTCTCTGAAGCCTGCTAGGATCAGCTTCTCTGGGGCCACGGCCAGGGCAGCGCTCGGGGTGGGGTCCACTTTCCGGGGCGCGTCGGACCCTGGGGAGGGGTCTCCAGGGCTCTCCGGAATGGAAATCTCTTCCACTCTGCTTCTGCACACCTTGTATTGACCCAGAAGTTATGGGGGATTCTTTTTACATTAATTCCATGGGCTTTTGGTGTCGGAGCTCGTAAACGTGCGTCCTTCTACTCCGCCATCTTGGCTCCACCACCCCCCCAATTGGGGATTTTAATTATTTTCAGTTTTATTTGCATGTCCAATTTTTGATCTATATTTTCTTTATTTTATTGATATAAGTGTTTAGTGATACAAAATTTTCCCAAAGTACTGCTTTGGCTGCATCTTATACATTTTGGTATATTGTCTCATTTTTGTCACTCTAATGAAATTATTGATTATTTCTATGATTTATTCTTTGACTCACATATTCTTTAGGTTTAAACTATTTGGTTTCCATTTAATTTTAGTCTATCTTTTCACTCTCTTTTACTTAATTTAATTTTCTTGCATTATCATGTAAAAAGGATGCATTTCAAGATTTTTTCTTTCTGAATTTAATTGTGAAGTACTGATGCCCTAATCGATAGTCAATTTTTGTGCAGATGCCATGTACCACTGAGAAAAATGTCTATTTCTTTCTAACCCCATTCTATTTTCTCCAGAGGTCTATCATATCTAACTTTTCTAAAATTCTATCCACCTTGTTAATTTCTTTCTTGCTTATTTTGTGGGAAGATTTATCTAGTTCTGAGAAGGAAAATTTAGGTCCTCCACTAGTCTTAATGTCTACTTCCTCCTTCAACCCCTTTAACTTCTATAAGAAGTTGAATAGTATATGCATTTTATTGAGGTTTTTTTTATTATTTTATTTATTTTCAGTGTTCTACAATCACTTCTGTATAACTTAGATTTTTTTCCCCTCCCTACCCCTGCTTTTCCCCTCCCTTACTCCTCCCTCCCTGAGACAGCATACAATTTTATATAGGTTCTACACATACATTCTTATTAAATACATTTTCACCTTAGTCATGTTACATAGAAGAATTAAAATGAATGGGAGAAATCATAAAACAAACCAAAACATAATACAAAAGAAAATGATCTACGACATTCTGCAATGGAATTGCATATTTTTTTCTCTGGATATGGAAGGCATTTTGCTATAAGAGACCATTGGGATTTTTTTTTTAACAAAAATTTATTTATTTAACTTTTTACATTCATTTTCACAAAATTTTGGGTTCCTAATTTTCTCCCCTTTTCTCCCCTCCCCCCATCCCAATACACCAAGCAATCTAATTTTCCCTATCACCAATCTGCCCTCTCTTCTATCATCCCTCCCTTCTCTTGTCCCCATCTTCTCTTTTGTCCTGTAGAGCCAGATGACTTTCTATTCTTCATTAACTGTATGTTTTATTTCCTAGTAGCAAGAACAATACTAAACAGTTGTTCCTAAAACTTTGAGTTCCAAATTCTCCCCATCCCTCCCTCCCCACCCATTCCCTTTGGGAAGGCAGGCAATTCAATATAGGCCATATCCGTGTAGTTTTGCAAATGACTTCGATAATAGTCGTGTTGTGTAAGACTAACTGAATTACCCTCCATCCTATCCTGCCCATCATTGTTTCTCTTCTGTCTTTTGATCCTGTCCCTCCCCGAGTGTTGACTTCAAATTGCTCCCTCCTCCCATTGCCCTTCCTTCCATCATCCCCACCTTGCTTATCTCCCCCCCCACCCTCCCGTATTGTAAGATAGGTTTTCATACCAAAATGAGTGTGCATTTTATTCCTTCCTTCAGTCGAATGCAACGAGGGCAAACCTCTTGTTTTTTTTTTTTTCTCAGCTCTCCTCTTTTTCCCCCCACCAAAAAGTCTCCTGCCTGCCTCTTGAATGACATATAATTTACCCCATTCCATTTCACCCTCTCTCCTCCCACTACATTTCTCTCTCACCATTTACCTTAATTTCTTTTAAGATATGGTCCCATCCCATTCAATTCACTCCACACTCTCCATCTCTGCATGTGCATGCATGTGCGCATGTGTGTGTGCATGCACACGTGTACGTGTGTGTGTGTATGTGTGTGTGTGATCCCACCAACCACCCAGATACTGAAAAGTTTTAAGAGTTACAAATATTGTCTTTCCATGTAGGAATGTAAACAGTTCACTTTTGGTAAGTCCCTTATGACTTCTTCCTGCCGTTTACTTTTCCATGCTTCCTCTCATTCCTGTGTTTGAAAGTCAAACCCTCTTTTCAGCTCTGGTCTTTCCACCAAGAATGCCTGAAATTCCTCTGCTTCATTGAAAGACCATATTTTCCCCTGTAGTATTACACTCAGTTTTGCTCGGTAGGTGATTCTTGGCCTGAGTCCCAGTTCCCCTGACCTCCGGAACATCCCACTCCACGCCCCTTGATCTCCCAATGTAGAAGCCGCTAGATCCTGAGCCATCCTGATTTTATTTCCACAACACTGGAATTGCTTCTCTCCAGCTGCCTGCAAGACCCTCTCCCTGACCTGGGAGCTCTGGAATCTGGCCACAGTGTTCCCAGGAGTTTCCCCCCCTGGATCTCCCTCAGGTGGGGATAGATGGACTCCCTCAATACCAACTTCACCCTCTGGCTGCAGATCACCAAGGCAGCCCCCCTCGACAACCTCATGGAAGATGATGTCCAGGCTCCCCCGCTGATCATGACCCCCAGGCAGTCCCACAATCTTCAAATTGTCTCCCCTGGATCCATCCTCCAGGTCAGTTGTCCCTCCCATGAGATACTTCACATTCTCTTCCACTTTCCCACTCCCCCGGTTTTGCCCTGTGACCTACTGGTCTCCCAGAAAGTCACCAGACTCCATCTGCTCCACTCCAATTCTGAGAGAACAATTATCATCAATGAGCCTCTGAACATCCCCCTCCACCTGGCCAACTCTGCCCCTGAAAGCATTCCTCTCCTCACTGGCCTCCTGAACCTCCCTTGCCAATTGAGTGAGCCCACCCTTCAAGGTGTTATCCTCTTCAGCACTTCCCTGGGTCTCCCCTACCAAGGCACCGACTCGCCCCCCCAAACCCCTCCCGCATCTCTCCCATCTCTCCCCCAGTTCCCCCTCCACCTGTCCAACCTGCCCCTCAAAATCCTTCCCGAGCTCCCCCAAGGCCTGAGCCCACCAGACATCCCCCTGGGATGTCCGGGATACAGAGGCCCTGCCCTCCACGTCTTTCCCTGATGGTAAGAATATTTCCTCCTCATCAGAATTGAAAGGTGGGAACATTTGCACCCGCTCAAAGAAGCTCTCTATAGTCTTATTTTTCTTCCCTTTCCTGGGCATTTTCCCAGCCAGTTACTTGACTTCTGAGATTCCTCTCCACCCCTGCCTAGATCCACCCAGCTAGTGCTTGGGGTCTGAGATTCAAATGGGCTTTCTGCGGTGGCTGTGGCTGCTATTCAATGTGAGCTTAAGTTCTGGTGTTGGGGTGGGGGCAGGGCCACCTCCCAGGCTCGGTTCCCTCAGGGGCTTTATGCAGAGACCTTCAGTGATGGAGCGGGTGGGGTCAGGGCCGCCTCCCAGGCTCAGCTCCCTCAGGGGGTTTATGCAGAGACCTGAGCTTCTGCCTGCTGCTCGGGGAGTCCCGGCTGCCACTGCCTCTGCCGCTGCCTCTACCTCTACCACTTCCTCCCGAAGGGGCCCGAGCCATGGGGACACCCCGCTCCCCTCTCGGCCAGCCCAGACGTCTCTCCCACTGACCTGTAGTGGCTGTGGGTGGAGGGATATTTGCGGCTGCCAGAGGTTCCGTCCCTGAAGCCTGCTCGGATCTGCTACTCTGGGGCCGCAGCCAGGGTAGCGCTGGGGTGGGCTCCAATTTCCGGGACACGACGGGTGCTGGGGACGGCTCTCCAGGGCTCTCTGGAATGGAAATCTTTTCCACTGTGTTTCTGCACACCTTGCAGTGATCCAGAATTTGTGGGGAGTTCTTCTTACAGGAAATTTATGGGCTGTGGGTTTGGAGCTAGCATACGTGAGTCTTTCTACTCCGCCATCTTGACTCCACCCCCCCATAGTGTATGCATTTGATGCATATATATTTATTATTAATATTGCTTGATATTATTGGTGTTGCTTTATTGTCTGTGATGCCTTTTCAAGATATAGTTTCTTTTCTTATCTCTTTTAATTAGATATATTTTTGCTTTTGCTTTGTCTGAAATCATGATTGCTACCCCTGCTTTTATTTTGTTAACTTCAGCTGAAACTTTGGTTCCCATCTTTTACCTTTGCTCTGCATGTGTCTCCCTGCTTCAAATGTTTTTCTTGTAAATGACATATTGTAGGATCCTAATTTAAATCCACTCTGCTATATGCTTCTGTTTTATGGATGAGTTCATCCCATTCACATTCACAGTTATGGTTACTAATTGTGTATTTCCTTCCTCCTTATTTCCGCCCTGTTTATACCTCTCTATCTCCATCTGAGTCTCTCTCTCTGTCCATCTGTATCTCTCCCATGTCACTCTGTTCTCCATACCAGTTTGTTGTTTCTGACCACCACCTCCTTCAATCTGCCCTCCCTTCTATCATTCCCCTCCCTTTCTTGTTCCTTTCTCCTCCTACATTTTTATAAAGTGAGATAGATTTCTATAACCAAATGAGAGTGCATGTTACCCCCTATTTAACCCAAATCCAATGAGAGTAAGTTTCAAGCAATACTCATCTCCCTCCTTTCTTCTCTTCCAATGTAATAGATCATTTGTGCCTCTTTATATGAGATAATTTAGACCATTTTACTTCTTCCTTCCCTGTTCTCACAGTACAATCCTTTTTCTTACAACTTTCTTATATCATCCCATCAAAATCATCTGAATCCTGCATCTTATGACTATATATGTGCTTCTTTTAACTTCCCTAATAGTGATACAGTTCTAAAGGATGACAGGTATCACCTTTCCATGTAGGAATGTAAACACCTTATTCTCATTGAATAACTTATGATTTCTCTTTCTTGTTTACCTTTTTGTCCTTCTCTTGAGTCTTTCATTTGAAAATCAAATTTTCTGCTTAACTCTGGTCTTTTCATCAGGAATGTTTGAAAGTCCTCTATTTCATTAAATATCCATTTCCTTTCTAAAGGATTATTCTCGGTTTTGCTGGTTAGGTGATTCTTGGTTGTGATCCAAGCTCCTTTTCCTTCTAGAATGTCATATTTCAAAACTTACAATCCCTTCATGTAGAAGTCGCTAAAGCCAGTGTAATTCTGACTATGCTGCCTCAATATTCCCTTAAAGAAAATAGCAAGAAATGGGAACAAAAAAAGGAGAGAGCTACTAGAAAGGAGGGAGGACTGAGGGACATGTTAGTTAGAATCAGAACAAAACACTAGTGAAGAGGACAAGGTGAAAGGAGACAGAGAGAGAGAGAAACAGAGAGAGACAGAGAGACAGAGACACAGAGACAAAGAGATAGACGTATAAACAGGGGAAAAATAAGGTGGAGGAAAGTACAAAATTACTAATCATTACTATGAATGTGAATGGGATGAACTCATCCATAAAGCAGAAGTAGATAGTAGAGTGAATCCTATAATATGTTATTTACCAGAAACACATTTGAAACAGGGTGACACGCAGAGAATAAAGATAAAAGACTGGAGCAGAATATATTATGCTTCCATTGAATTAAAAAATAAAAGTAGCAGTAGCAACCATGAACTAACATAAAGCAAACTTGAGAGTTCTGGAATATGACTATAGTATTCCTGGTATTTTCATTTTGGGATCCCTTTCAGGAGGTGATCAGTGGATTCTTTTAGATGTTAGGGCAATTTTCCTTGTTAATTTCTTGAAGGATGGTGTCCAGGATATCATTTTTTACCATGGGTTTCAGGGAGTCCAATAATTTTCAAATTATCTCCCTTAGATCTAGTTTTCCAGGTCATTTGTTTTTCTTATGAGATATTTGACATTTTCTTCGATTTTTCCATTATTTTATTGTGTTTGATTCTTGATGCCTAATTCTAATTTTTAAGGAATTGTTTTCTTCAGTTACTTTTGTACCTTTTTTTCCTTTTGGCCAATTCTACTTTTTTCTTTTTTTGAAATAAAAATTTATTTATTTAACTTTTTACATTCATTTTCGCAAAATTTTGGGTTCCAAATTTTCTCCCCTTTTCTCCCCACCCCCCATCCAAATACACCAAGCAATCTAATTTTCCCTATCACCAATCTGCCCTCTCTTCTATCATCCCTCCCTTCTCTTGTCCCCATATTCTCTTTTGCCCTGTAGGGCCAGATGACTTTCTATTCCCCATTAACTGTATTTCTTATTTCCTAGTAGCAAGAACAATACTAAACAGTTGTTCCTAAAACTTTGAGTTCCCTCCCTCCCCACCCATTCCCTTTGGGAAGGCAGGCAATTCAATATAGGCCCTATCTGTGTAGCTTTGCAAATGATTTCGATAATAGTCGTGTTGTGTAAGACTAACTGAATTACCCTCCATCTTATCCTGCCCCTCATTGTTTCTATTCTGTCTTTTGATTCTGTCCCTCCCCAAGAGTGTTGACTTCAAATTGCTCCCTCCTCCCATTACCCTCCCTTCCATCATCCCCCCCCTTGCTTATCTCCTTCTCCCCCACTTTTCTGTATTGTAAGATGGGTTTTCATACCAAAATGTGTGCATTTTATTCCTTCCTTTAGTCGAATGTGATGAGGGTAAACTTCTTGTTTTTTTTTTTTTCTCAGCTCTCCTCTTTTAACCCTAACCCTTAACCCTAACCCTAAATGTGCCCTCCACGTCTTTCCCTGATGGTAAGAATATTTCCTCATCATCAGATTTGAAAGGCGGGAACATTTGCACCCGCTCAAAGAAGCTCTCTATGGTCTTATTTTTCTTCCCTTTTCTTGGCATTTTCCCAGCCAGTTACTTGACTTCTGAGATTCCTCTGCACCCCCGCCTAGATCCACCCAGCTAGTGCTTGGGCTCTGAGATTCAAATGGGCTTTCCAAGGTGGCAGTGCCTGCTATTCAATGTGAGCTTAAGTTATGGTGCTGGGGTGGGTGCAGGGCCGCCTCCCAGGCTCAGCTCTCTCAGGGGCTTTATGCAGAGACCTTTAGTAATGGAGCGGGTGGGGGCAGGGCCACCTCCCAGTCTCAGCTCCTTCAGGTGGTTTATGCAGAGACCTTCAGTAATGAAGATCCTGCCTGCTGCTCGGGGAGTCCCGGGCTGCTGCCGCTGCCTCTGCCATTTCCTGCCCCTGCCTCTGCCTCCCCCGCTTCCTGTCCCTGCCTCTGCCTCCGCTGCTTCTTCCCGAAGGGGCCCGAGCCATGGAGAGCCACCCCGCTCCCCTCTGGGCTAGCCCAGAAGTCTCTCTCACTGACCTGTAGCATCTGTGGGTGGAGGAAACTTCCCGGCCGCCAGAGATTCCGTCCCTGAAGCCTGCTTGGATCTGCTCCTTTGGGGCCACCCGGCCAGGGCAGGGCAGGGGTGGGCTCTGCTTTCCGGAGTACGACGGACCCTGGGGATGGCTCTCCAGGGCTCTCTGGAACGGAAATCTCTTCCACTCTGTTTCTGCGCACCTTGCAGTGATCCAGAATTTGTGGGGAGTTCTTCTTGTAGGAAATATATGGGCTGTGGGTTCGGAGCTAGCATACGTGAGTCTTTGTACTCTGCCATCTTGACTCCACCCCCAATTCTACTTTTTTAAGAAGTGATTTTCTTCATTGAATTTCTTTTGATCTTTTCCCCATTTCTTAGTGCTTCCTTTACCAAGTTTTTGACTCTTTTGATGCCACTAAATTTTGTGTGATTCTTATTGCGACTTTTTGATATTTGCATTATTTCTGGCTGCTTGCTACATTTTCTCCTTGAGCAGAAAGTTCTGGAATTTGCCTATAGTACTCCTGGGGGTTTTCATTTTATGATCTCTTTCTGTATGTGATTGGTGGACTCTTTCAATTTCTATTTTACTCTTTGTATCTAAGATATTCAAGTTTTCCTTGATGGTTTCTTTAATATGATGTCCAGGTTCTATTTTTTTAATCATGATTGTGAGGTAGTTCAACAATTCTTAATTTTTTCCTCCTGGATATATTTTACATGTCATGTCAAATACATTCATGTAAGATATGTCATACATTCAAATAAGATATGTCATTTTCTTCTATTTTTTCATTCTTTTGGTTTTGTTGATTAGTTCTTAGTGTCTTGTGGAATTATTAGATTCCATTTGTCAAATTCTAATTTTTAAGGATTTTTTTTCTTCAGTTACTTTTTTGCCTCTTTTTTCCACTTGGCAATTATGCTTTTTAGGTGTTGTTTCCTTCAGTGAATATTTGTACATGTTTCTCCATTTTTTTTTGTGCCTCCTTTACCCTTTTGCCCTTTTTTCATGTTTCTCTTGCATAATTCTGGTTTTGTTTTTCTTCTACTTTTCTTATTTGATTTTACAAATCATTTTAAAGCTCATACAGGAATTATTTTGAGGCCTGAGACCAATTCACATTTTTCTTTGAGGCTTTGTCTTCTGAGTTTGTTTTAATTTTCCCTGTTGCTGTCGTAACTTCAATGGTCAGGTTCTTTTTCATCTGTTTTTTTTTTTCTTCTCATTTTTCCAGTCTATGTTGTGACTTTTAAAGTTAAGCTTTGCTTCTGGTAGAGGGGTCACCAATTAAATAGGTGTGGAGTGGTACCTCAGAGTTGTTTTAATTTGAATTTCTCTAATCAATATTTATTTAGAGTACAAAATGAATATTTCTGATAGAGAAGGCTGAAAGAAAATACAAATAAATTATTTCACTTTCTCTTTGACAGCAGTACTATCCCATGCACCTTAGCTACTGAGTTTATCTTTTGCCTTCTCTTGTCTTATTCTCCCCCAATACTATCCTAAATATCTAAGGAAAGGAAATCCTACTCTATATTCAGCTTTAACATGTCAAGTATTTTAATGAGAATATATCACTATATTGTTGTGAAAATATATGTGGATTTCAGAAATCCATTTTCATTCTATGGATTCCATAAAATCCTTTCCAGGGGGCAGAGCCAAGATGGTGGAGTAGAAAGAAACAGATATGGGGGCTTTCCCGACACAGCCCATAAAATACCTGTAGAGAGGGACTCTCAAGGAATTCTGGAGCAGCAGAAGTGGAGAACAACAGAGTGGAGATTTCCAGCCCAGGGTGACCTGAAAGGCCCACAGGAAATGCCTGTTGCACTGGACGTGGAGTAGAGCCCAGCCCAGCCTTGGCCATTGTTCATGAACAGCCCTCGTTGGCAGAATCTCCAGTTGCAGCAGCAGCAAGTTTTCAGATCCCTCAAACCACAGGCACCAAAGGTCAGCGACAGGGTTTTTTCAGTTGACTGGGAAGGGAGGAGGGCCTTCCCACAGCTCTGGCCTCAGGCAGCTGACACAGAGGCTACATCAGCAGGTGCAGCAGCCACATCCATTGTTGGAAAGTAAAAACCCTGGGGGCACTAAGGAGCTGATTATTGCCTTGGTCCTGTGTGGAGACCATGTGGGAGCTGCTATCTTTGCCTCACACCGAATGGTGGCCCTGCCCATCAAGCTTATCTGAAAATTAGCCCCCACTGCTGACTTGGAGGAACTGGAAGCCAGGTGGCTGTGGAGAGGTAACTGCTAAGATTCTGGGCAAAAAAAATCCTTTCCTGCACCTAGACCAGTACATGCTTGATTGTGCCACCTTGGAAGAACTGAGATCTTACAGATTCCCAGAGTATAACCTACTAAGGACCCAAAGGTTAAGTGACTGGTTGGGAAAATGCCCAAAAAGGGGGGAAAAATAAGACTAAAGATGGTTACTTTCTTTGTGAACAGATATCTTCTTCCATCCTTTCAGATGAGGAAGAACAATGCTTACCATCAGGAAAAGACATAAAAGTCAAGGCTTCTGTATCCCAAACATCCAAAATAAATATTCAGTGGGCTCAGGCCATAGAAGAGCTCAAAAAGTATTTTGAAAATCAAGTAAGAGTGGTGGAGGAAAAACTGGGAAGAGAAATGAGAGAGATGCAAGAAAAGCATGAAAAGCAGGACAACACCTTGCTAAAGGAGACCCAAAAAAATGCTGAAGAAAATGACACCTTGAAAAATAGGGTAACTCAATTGACAAAAGAGGTGCAAAAAACCAATGAGGAGAAGAATGCTTTAAAAAGCAGAATTAGGCAAATGGAAAATGAGGCTCAAAAGCTCACTGAAGAAAACAGTTCTTTAAAAATTAGAATGGAACAGATGGAGGCTAATGACTTTATAAGAAACCAGGAAATCACAAAACAAAACCAAAAGAATAAAAAAATGGAAGATAATATGAAATATCTCATTGGAAAAACAACTCACCTGGAAAATATATCCAGGGGAGATAATTTAAAAGTTATGGGGCTACCCAAAAGCCATGATCAAACAAAAGAGCCTCGACATCACCTTTCATGAAATTATCAAGGAAAACTGCCCTGATATTCTAGAAACAGGGGACAAAATGAATATTGAAAGAATTCACCGATTACCTCCTGAAAGAGATCCAAAAAGTGAAACTCCTAGGAACATTGTGGCCAAAGTCCAGAGTTCCCTGATCAAGGAGAAAATATTGCAAGCACCTTGAAAGAAATAATTCAGGTATTATGGAAATACAATCAGGATTATACAAACTCTAGCAGCTTTTACATTAAGGGATTGAAGGGCATGAAATATTATATTCCAGAAGTCAAAGGAACTAGGACTCAAACCAAGAATCACCTACCCAGCAAAACTGAGTATAATACTTCAGGGGAAAAAATGAGCTTTCAATGAAATAGAGGACTTTCAAGCATTCTTGATGAAAAGACCAGAGCTGAAAAGAAAATTTGACTTTCAAACACAGGAATGAAGAGAAGCATGAAAAGGTAAACAGCAAAGAGAAGTCATAAGGGACTTACTAAAGTTGAACTATTTACATTCCTTTATGGAAAGACAATACTTGTAACTCTTGAAACTTTTTTTAGAATCTGGGTAGTTGGTGGGATTACATACATACATACACACACACACATACACACAGAGACAGAGAGCACAGGGTGAATTGAATAGAATGCGATCATATCTTATAATAATGAAATTAAGCAGTGAGGGAGAAATATATTGGGAGGAGACAGGGAGAAATGGAATGACACAAATTATTTCTCATAAAAGAGGCAAGTGAAAGACTTTTCAGTGGAAGGAAAAAGGGGGAATGTGAGAGAAAAAACATGAAGCTTACTCTCATCACATTTGACTAAAGGAAGGAATAAAATGCACCCTTGTTTTGGTATGAAAACCTATCTTACAATACAGGAAAGTGGGGAAGAAGGGGATAAGCAGCATGGGGGGATGATGGAAGGGAGGGCAGTGGGAGGAGGGAACAATTAGAAGTCAACACTCTTGAGGAGGGATAGGATGAAAAGAGAGAATGGAAGAAACGGGGGGCAGGATAGGATGGAGGGAAATATAGTTAGTCTTACACAACATGACTATTATGGAAGTCATTTGCAAAACAACACAGATATGGCCTGTTTTGAATTACTTGCCTTCCCAAAGGGAATGGGTGGGGAGGGAGGGATGAAGAGAAGTTGGAACTCAAAAGTTTTAGGAACAAATATTGAGTATTATTCTTGCAACTAGAAAATAAGAAATACAAGTAATGGGGTATAGAACATTATCTTGCCCTACAGGACAAAAGAAAAGATGAGGATAAGGGAAGGGAGGGATGTTAGAAGGGAGGACAGATTAGTGATAGGGATAATTAGAATGCTCAGCGTTTTGAGGTAGGGGGAGGGGAGAAATGGGGAGAATATTTGGAACCCAAAATTTTGTGGAAATGAATGTTGAAAACTTAAATAAATAAAATAAATGCAAAAAAAATCCTTTCTAAACTGAACTCATTGGAGAACTTTATGCATGCCTCTAGATGTCTTTTTAAGACATTCCACCCTTTTTCTTATTCTGACAATTCATTATCATAATATATTCTGGAAAGTCCTCTATTCCTCTTGAGCCTACTTCCCTTTTAAAATTGATCCCCAATATGAATCCCATGGGATCATAACTATCTTTTCACTAAACTTTGAAATCCATTTCTTTAAAACTTTCTGTACACGAGACAATTTCTAGTGTTCTCTGTTCTTATCTATTATAAACTCCAATATGATAAGATAATTTCTTCTCAAAATTCCCATTGTTCTTATTTTTCTAACTATTTCCTCCTTTTGAATCAGTCAGGTTCAAAGTAGTTGCTCCCCTCATACCTCTACCTTCTGAAAGATAAAGTTATCAACATAAAGCAAGAACCTTTTAAGTCCTCTGCTTTTACCTAAATCTTTTTATGTGCTTCTGCTACTGTTGTGACCATTGTAACAATATTTGTGATTTCAGTGGGGAAATGGGAGGGGAGAGGATTAAAGCAGAAAAAATGTCTAAAGAGTTAGTAGGCACTGAATCAGATTTTTAGAGTTTATCGTACTATTTGAGTAGGCTAGGGTACACACAGTTTTGTCTCAAAAAGAAGAAAGAATGTTCTAGATATTTTGAGGTATTTCTAGAATTACAATTCATCCAAACAACTTGGAGGAAAAATAAATGAGAACAATTTGCTCAATCAGACCACAAAATTTATTGGATATTCTTGAAAGCTGAATTCTGCAGGAAATAATTTCCCCATCAAGTGATCTCATGAGGACATGTGGCTGAACTTTCATTTTTGTCAGGGCAACATTTAGTGGTTTTCCAGTTCAAAAATAACGTGGTCAATGATGATGATGATTGTTCCTTGTCCCAGAACTCTTTCTCCATGAACCTCATTTAAATGATAAGACCCAGATAACAATCATAACAATTACCATAATATTATTTCTGACTTCTGAAGAGATAATACTTCTTTGAAAACCATCTCACATACATGCACTATCAGCATGAAACCAAGTTATATCTATGCTCAAAAACCTCTCATGTTTGCTTTCTAATAGATTCTATTTTGATATGATTTGTATCAGTGAGAAAGTGTTTTTAAAGGCACTTTGTTAACCCAATCTGTTATTTAGAAAGGGATTATGGTTAAAGAAAGCTACCCCTATCTAGCAGCTGCCATTGAGAGCAGCAAATTGCAAAGGCAGGAGACTTTCTAGCCCATTGTACATTCTACTTCTAAAAAGAATGATAAGAAAAGTTTCCATCCTTTTGTTTTAGCAAAAGTAGTCATGACAGTTTCTACTGCTGGCCTTGAGACATGGTCCAATTTTGTTCCTTTTTTTCTTTTGTTTTTGGGTGAGAGGGATTAGAAGAAATAAAGAAAGTGTCATAGATTTACTAGCTTATTAGAGCGCTAGAAAGGCAAACAAACTAAGGACATTCCTTTAATTAGCTCTTACAGGCACACTGGAAACAGACCACCTAGGGATGAAATAAAGAATAGCCTCTGGCTACTGAGAATGGCTGCCCAAAGGGGCTTTGGATGCCAAGCTAGCCTAAGGTAATACAATTATGGGGACAGAGAGTGTTACAACTTCATCTTCTGATTTGACCTCTTTATTTAAGAAGTATGGGACCTGAGGCTCAAATAGGTGAAGTGATTTGCCCAACACCATAAAAAGTAATTAATTGGCAATGTCTGAATGTGAATTTAGGTATCTTGATTCCCATATCAATGATGTTTTTTCTTTACTATTATTCTTGCCTCAGTCCTAAACTGGTTGAGATTTCATAGGTTACTCAACATTGCAGGAACAACATACTTGATTTGGAATCACGGAACTGGAGTTGGAAACCCAAACCTATTACTTTTGATATGTGTGATTTTGTGCAAGTCACTTAGCCTTTTTTGGGCTTTTAATCTGTAAGATGAGCAGATTGGATAAGATTTTATTAACCTTTCTTATTCTAACATTATTAACCATGTTGATATTCTGGTAAAACATAGGAATAGCTCATCAGAATAATATTTTTAGAGAAAATCAAAGGTTTAATGAAAATAAAGATGTAATTTTCTCTTCACCCAAGTTAGTTCACACACTCTATATGTGGACCTTTTAGCGTCCCATGTTAAGGATCCCAAGTTAAGAAGAAATCATCTCCAAAGTCTTTTCCAGTTTTAAATTCAATATTATCTGGGGAGAGGGTTGACTACTGCTTCTTAATTAAATACATGAAAATCTTACATGATGGACCTGATCATTAAGAAACAGTCAAGGGTAAAGTTCCCTTTCACTGAACTGTACAATGCAGCTCCATCCTCCTGCAGGTGATCAGGACCAATTTCTGTCATATGCTGGACATCTTTCATTTAGTAACAATTTAATCTGTCTCAGAAGTCTGCAACATCTTCACAGTCGAGATAAGACACTTGGTGCAAAAGGTATAGAGATGGTTGCACCACTGTGCCGATTGATGTTGACCCACTGGCATTCTGTGGTATTTCTACTACTCTCATTTTTTAGTATGAGTGACTGATTCTCTGTTTCAGTTGGAGATCCCATTCTACTTTTAGACTCTGCTGCCTCTCATAAGGTTCTTTGAGGTGAAGTTTTAATTTTTCATAATCATTTGTAGGCTTATCCTGATTCCTTGGTAGAGCCATTTGTAATCTTTCCTCACAATCTCTGCTGCTTTCAGAAGTGTTTTTCTTGCCATCATATATTTTTCAGCCTAACTGATTCACATTTCTAGTGCTAGCGTAATTCTTTCATTCAATTTGCTCGTGGTTGAGATTAGTTTTTTGAGGATACTATTACAAGGCAATGTGGTATCATAGAAGGAACAATCTATCTGGGGATGATTGGGGTTTGGATCCTGCCTCTGCCTGTACTTATGCAACTTTGTGCAAGTCCTTCCTGGGTCTCAGTTCTCTCTCTCTCTCTCTCTCTTTCTTTTTATTTCCTTCCTTCCTTCCTTTCTTCCTTCCTTCCTTCCTTCCTTCCTTCCTTCCTTCCTTCCTTCCTTCCTTCCTTCCTTCCTTCCTTCCTTCCTTCCTTCCTTCCTTCCTTCCTTCCTTTTCTTTCTTCCTCTATTTGACTGTGTCTGTCCCTCTTCCTCCCCCCCCTTGTCTCACTCTCACTCTCCTTCCCTCTCTTCTTCCCCCACCCCCATTTCCTATCTTTCTTCTCTTTTAAAATGAAGGACTAAAAGATTACCTTTAAGGTTTTTTTTCTGTTTCTAAAATTCTATGATCCCAAATTTCCATCTGGTTCCACTGAACTAACCAATGCTTCTGCACAGAACAATTGTACTTTTACTATTCAGTCTTGCTTCGCAACATCTAGGGCTCCTTTCCCTTTAGAAAGTCGATGGTCTGCTTCATTACAAATGACTTTTTTCTTTCTCTACTGACAGATACACCATAGAAGAAATGTCTCATGTTCCTGGAGGGTAAAATGGGTTCAACTCTGTCCTCTCTGGAATTTATACATGTCTGCAGGTGTTTCTCTGTCTTCCGGAAGTGCATGTTTATGATATGGAGGGAATGTGCACTTCAAGATTTCAAGGATCCGTGATTTTGTCAGTGTGAGTGTTATGCCTACTGACCCAGATTATAACCCCCTCTGCCTTGGGATGTGACCTTTGAGAGCTGCTGCGACAGAACCATTAATCACCCTGCAGTCAACCTAATGATGAGCCTGCTTGATCTTAGGCTAATTTTCAGATAACAGTTGTATAGGCTGTCACAAGGCCCATATTCAGAGCTTAGGAAGAACTGACAGAACTTCTGCTCCACTGACAAAGCATTAGAGAACCCAACTATTTTTCTTCCCCAAATGAGATTTTCGAATAGGAGTCAGCTATTGGAAACAGAAGTGGGTAAGTGTAATCATTATCATTCATTGTTATGCCTTCTTTTGAACTCACAACTGTAGTTACATTAAATGATAAAACAGACAGTAAATATTTCTTAAGTGCTACAGTAAACTCTGTGTTAGATGAAGAGACTGCTTCTGTTTAGAAGATACAAGAAGAATTCAAAAAGGTGGTTGAGTTATGATTGAAAGAAGAAAGTTGAATGTAGAATGATCATGTATTTAATGTTTCAGAAGAAAACCTAAGGGTTATCATTTCCTTCATTCAAAAAATGAGGAAATTAAGACTTCAGTGGTTGGTGAGTCCCTTAGAATCACATGGCTAATTTGTGTTTTAGGGAGGATTTGAATCCAAATCCTTCTGATTCCAAGGACAGTGCCTGAACTACTATAGCAAAGTGCTTCTCCATCCAAACTCTGGCATGTAATAACTCTGTGACCATGGGCAAATTACTTAATCTCTTTAAGCCTCAGTTTCCTCATCTATAAATTGGAGATAAAAATATTTTACTGCCTACCAAATAAGGTTGTCATGAGGAAAGCACTTTTAAAATATTAAAACATTGTATAATATGAGTTATTATTGTCCAGTGGAGTTCATATACAAACAATTCTGAGACAATTGCTGCCCTGACATTATTATTTTAATTTCATTAGTTTGTGCAACATCATAGATATGTAAAGTCACTGCTTTTTAAAAAACTAAATCATAGTATTGGAATGTAAATTCAGCTTCCCTAGGATCATTTAAAGTACCTTTAGGACAATCGTTAGTGGAGAAAACAGCAGGGTTGATGTGTAACTTATCCTGGTCTCACATAGTTTTGCTTTCTTCTGTTAGATCTCTATTTTGAAAGCTTTTTAAAAAATTCCACGTGGCTTCCATCTTATTTAGCACCACTGGTTTAAATGTGCTCAAATTTTTATAAGTTAATGTTAGTTCCATTACCTTGAAAGCAAAAGTTTTGACTAAATTCATGTTTTGGTTACAGCATTTGTTTAATTTATTGAATCATCAAGGCTCATATGAGGAATCTCTAGATATTTGTTGTCTTTTTATGAAAATAGTGAACTTATGATTTGTAATAGTAAATCAGATTTTGTTAGGTGCTAACATTTTCAACATGATGTAATGTTATGTGGATTTTACTCTTTTCTTACTTCATCTTCATTAACACATCACAACTCTTTAAAGATAATCCTTCTGTAATTTCTGGTGATGATGACCTGGTCTGAATTGGTATCATTAACTTACTTAGTTCTTTAAACAAATCCATGTGACTCAGTCATTTGACATTTTTTTGTTGATATATTGTTGGTTAAATTCTTGTGGATGCTGCTCATGGAGGACCTTTTGAGCTTATTTTCAGATGTTAATTGTTTCATAGACTCCATATGGAAATAATTAATTTTAGTTATATCTGATAAATTCATAGGTGTGCACCTATTAAAAGCCTTTACAATGAGTGCATGAAATTATGTCTGCTTGTTGCAGAATTATTTCTATATGTGTTTTATCTGTTTATCCGGTGTGCTGAGGGAATCAGTCCTCTTACTCCATTATGATAAGTAACTATTAAACTTTATATGACTGCTTTTGGATGATGGTCCTGAATTTAATTTTTTCTCTTTTAGAAATTTCATTATTTATTTATTTAAAATCTTCTTTTCTTTTTATATTTTACGTTCCAAATTCTCTCTCTTCCTTCCAAACCTTCCCTTAGCCACTAAGAAGGAAAACAATATTTCAATTATACATATGAAATAAAGCAATATATACTTCCATATTCATCATATTTCAAAAAAACAAGAAAAATAAAGAAAATGAGACAATTGTATTTCAATTTATACTCAGAGCTCATCAGTTTTGTCTCTGAATGTGTTTAGCACTTTTTCATCATGAGTACTTTGAAATCTTCCTTCATTGCATTAATCAGAGTAGCTAAATCTTTCACAGTTGATCATCGTTACAATATTGTTGTTACTGTGCACAAGGATATCTCAGTTCTTCTCACTTCGCTTTGCATCAGTTCATATGGATCTTGTCATTTTTTCTAAAACCACCCCCTCTTCATTTCACAGCACAGTAGTTTTCTATCACAGTCACATACCACAACTTGTTCAGTTGTTCCCCAGTTGATCATCATCCCTTGGATTTCTAATACTTTGCATCACACAAAAGCTGCTATAAATATTTTTGCATATATAGGTCCTTTTCCTTTTTCTTCGATATCTTTGAGATATAGTCCTAGCACTGGTATTGTTGGATTAAAGTGTATACATTATTCTATATCCCTTGCACCCTAGTTCCAAATTATTCTCCAGAATGACTGGAACAGTTCCTTACTCCACCAAGAATTCATTAGTGTCTCTATTTTCCCCACATTCCCTCCAGTATTTATCATTTCTGATAGGTGTGAGGTAGTCTGTCAGAGTTATTTTAATTTGCCTCTCTCTATTCAATAGTGATTTAGGACATTTTTTTTCATGTTACTATAGATAGCTTTGATTTCTTCTGACAACTGTGTGTTCATATCCTTTGACCATTTATCAAATGGGGAATACTTGTTATTTTTTTCTTATAAATTTTATTCAGTTCTATACTCAGAATATATTTGAGAAGTGAGGTCTTTATCAGAGAAACTTGCTGTACAAATTTTTGATATTACTTCCTTGTCTGTTGTTGTTCAGTTGTTTTTAGTCACACGTGATCTTCACGATCTCAATTCGAGTTGTGTTGGCAAAGATACTGGAGTGGTCTGCCATTTCCTTCTCCAGCTCATTGTATATGTGTTACAAACAGAGTTAAGTGTCTTGCCCAGAGTCACACAGATAATAAATGCCTGAGGCCAAATTTGAAACTGAATTTTCCTGGGTGCAGACATGACATTCTATCCACTGCATCACCTAACTGCCCATTGTCTATGATATGTTTCTCACCTCTTCATTTCTTTTTGAGATCATTACAACATAATTCACATCTGTAATAGTAAACACTCCAACATACACAGCGGGGTTGCTATTGCAGGTTCTTAGATCTGCATTCATAAAAAGAAAACAACTTTCAAGGGATTAACAATCACTTTAATCAAGCACATGTATTATTCCTTTTACCAAGGACATATATCATTCAGTTAGTTCTGGGAGTCAGCACCCTGAATTTCAAAGAAAATCCTGAGAAATCAAAAGATCAACAGACATGATTTCCTCTGCCTGAATTCAATAGACAGTTGGATCCCAACTTATTGACCATAATTACAGAGAGGGGAGCATGACATCTGGGTTCTCAAAGCCAGAGGGCTCCTTAGCGGCTTCCCAGAATCCTCATCTGGCACTCAAACCTTCTTACAAAAACTGAGCCTCAAAGTAAAATCCCAACTCAGAGTATTTATACCCCATTTTTTAGAGTCAGTGGGCATCATAACCTTTTGACCAACTGTCTCAATAGAAAAAACAAAAGATACTTGGGACCCTCCTACAAAACAACTCCCTAATCAAGCTTACCACAATGGGCGGGCCCATCAATGGATGGGAAAGATCTGTAATCATATTAAAATAATTAACAATACAAATACATACACTGTTTCTAGTTAAAAAAAACCCTTGTTTCTGTACTTTACTCGTTGTAAAGACTCTTGATTGATAAAGGCAAGATTCAATCAGAGGCACTTGATGAAACTAAAACAAAAGCAGTAAAAGATCCTATTTTGATTGCCATCACAGCATCTATTCCTTCTATCTATGTAAACTACTTATAACTGCTGGAATGATATGGTTCTTAGAAGTTACATGGATTATCTTCCCATATATGGATGTAAATAGTTTAACTTTACTGAGACCCTTATGATTGCCAATTCATGTCTGCTTTCTTATGCCTCTCTTGAGTCTTGTGTATAAATGTCAAATTTTCATTTTGGATCTTGTCTTTTCCTCAGAAATGTTTGGAAGTCCTTAAATTCATTAAATATCCATTTCCTCCCTGAAGTTTCTGGTAGGTAGGTTATTCTTGCTTATAATTCTAAATCCTTTGCCTTTTGAAATATCATATTCCAAGCCCTCTGTCCCTTGAAGGTGGAAGTCACTAAATCTTATGTGATTCTGACTGTCACTGCAAGATATTTGAATTGTGTCTTTCTGGCTATTAGCAGTATTTTCTCTTTGACCTGAAAGCTCTGGAATTTGACTCTCATATTCCTGTGAGTTTTCATTTTGGGATCTCTCAGGAGGTGATAGGAAGATTCTTTCTAATTCTATTTTACATTTGGATCTAAGAAATTGGGACAGTTTTCCTTGATAATTTCTTGAAATACAATTTTTAGACTCTTTTTTTTGTTCATGACTTTCAAGTAATCCAATAATCTTAAATTATTTCTCCTGTTGATGAATTCTATTTTAAGATGTTATTTTCTTTAGTATTTTTGTGTTGCTTTTGCCAAACTTCTTTCTCCTTTTTTCATATTTTTTCTTTTCATATTTTTTTTGTGTCACTCTCATTTCTTTTCCCACTTTTTCCTCTACCACTCTTAATTTTTTCTTTAACTCTTCCAGGAATTTCTGTTGGGCTTACGTCCAATTAGCATTTTTCTTTGAAGCATTGGGAGTTAATTGATTCCTTGTTCAATTTGTTTTTTCTAAGATGAGGTTATTTAATTATGTTAATCTGTGAAATTTACATTTTTTCTAGATATCCTTCTACTTAGGTTTTCAGTTTTATTGGAATATAATAGGGCAAAATAACTCCCAATGATTGCTTTGATTTCCTCCTCAGTAATTGTGAATTCATTCTTTACAGTTTTGATACTGCTAATTTGGTTTTTTTTTGAATCAAATTAACCAATAGTTTATCTATTTTATTGTCCCCTCCCCCCAAAAGGATCTCCTAGCTTTCTTTATTAGTTCAAAAGTTCTCTTGTTTTCAGATTTGTTAATCTACCTATCTATATATTTTTTTGCTTTACAAAGTTTCTAATTTGGTGTTTAATTGGGGATTATTTTTTTTCTAGTTGCTTTTTAGTGCATGCTCAATTCACTATCTGCTCGTTCTCTCTTTTATTGATGTAAGAGTTTGGAGATATAAAGTTTTATCTAACCTGACTACATGACAAAAATTTTGGTATGCTCTCTCATTACTTTTATTCTCTTTAATGAAGTGATTTATTCTTTCTATAATTTATTCTTTAACCCACTCTCTCTTTTGGATTTCATTATTTAGTTTCCAATTAAGTTTTAATATATGTCTCCCTGACCCTTTATTGAATATAATTTTATTACATTATGGTCAGAAAAGGATGCATTTAATATTTTGCCTTTCCATTTTTGGTTGTGAGGTTTCTCTGCACTAATATATGGTTGTTTGTGAAAGTGTCACATAAGTTGAGAAAAAAAAGGTATACTCCTTTCTGTTCCCTTTTAGTTTTAGTCAAATGACCCTCATGTATAAATTTTCTAAAATTCGATTTGTCTTTTAACTCCTTTATGGTTTATGTTATGTTACATTTATCTATTCCCGAGAGGGGAAAGCTGAGGTCCCTCCCAGCATAGTTTTACTATCTGTTTCCTCCTGTAACTAATTTAATTGTTTTTCTTTAAGAATTTGGATGGTGGGGGGAGGAGCCAAGATGGCAGAGAAGAAAGACTCATGTGTGCTAGCTACAAATTCACAGCCCATAAATTTCCTGTAAAAAGAACTCCCCACAAATTCTGGAGCAAGCCACGCAGCAATGGAGTGGAGGAGATTTCCGTTCCAGAGAGCCCTGAAAAACTGACCCCAAAGTTCCGTCACACACTGCACAGTGGAGCCCACCCCTGTCCGTGTGGCCCAAGAGGAGCAGATCCGAGCAGGCATCAGGGATGGAACCTCCCACGGCCGCGAAGGTCCCTCCACCCACAGGCACTACAGGTCAGTGAGAGAGACTTCTGGGCTGGACGAGAGGGGAGTGGGGTGTCTCCATGACTCAGGTCCCCTCGGGAGGCAGCAGCAGAAGCAGCAGCAGAGGCAGTCTCAGGTGCCAAGACTGCCAGAGCAGAAAGGAGCTCAGCTCCATTACTGAAGGTCTCTGCACAAACGCCCTGAGGGAACTGAGACTGGGAGGTGGCCCTGCCCCCCCACCTGAGCACCAGAACTAAAGCTCACATTGAATAGCAGCCCCACCTGCCACTGAAAGCCCTGAGGCTGGGGAGCAGCATTTGAATCTCAGACCCCAAGCACTAGCTGGGCAGATCTAGGTGGGAGTGGAGAGGAAATCTCAGAAGTCAAGTAACTGGCTGGGAAAATGTCCAGAAAAGGGAAGAAAAATAAGACCATAGAAAGCTACTTTATTGGGGGACAGATGTTCCCACTTTCATTTCTGATGATGAGGAACAATGCTTACCATCAGGGAAAGACATAGAAATCAAGGCCTCTGTATCACAAACATCTGAAATAGATACCCAATGGGCTTAGGCCATGGAAGAGCTTGAAAAGTATGTTGAAAATCAAGTTAGACAGGTGGAAGAAAAACTGGGAAGAGAAATGAGAGAGATGCAAGAAAAGCATGAAAAATAGGTCCATACTCTACTAAAGGAGACCCAAAAAAATGCTGAAGAAAATAACACCTTGAAAAATAGGTTAACTCCATTGGCAAAAGAGATTCAAAAAGCCAATGAGGAAAAGAATGCTTTCTTTTTTTTTTTTTAGCATAAGATGTTATTTTTTATTTTATTTTTTTAATATAAATTTATTTATTTACCTTTTAACATCCATTTTCACAAAATTTTGGGTTCCAAATTTTCTCCCCAATTATCCCCTCCCCACACCCCACTGAGCATTCTAATTTTCCCTATCATCAATCTGCCCTCTCTTCTATCATCCCTCCCTTCTCTTGTTCCAATCTTCTCTTTTGTCCTGTAGGGCCAGATGACTTTCTATTCCCCATTAACTGTATTTGTTGTTGTTCCTAAAACTTTGAGTTCCCACGTCTCCCTATCCCTCCCTCCCCACCCATTCCCTTTGGGAAGGCAGGCAATTCAATATAGGCCATATCTGGGTAGTTTTGCAAATGACTCCCATAACAGTTGTATTGTGTAAGACTAACTGTATATCCCTCCATCCTATCTGGCACCCAATGGTTTCTATTCTTTCTTATGATCCTGTCCCTCCCCGAGTGTTGACTTCAAATTGCTCCCTCCTCCCACTGCCTTCCCTTCCATCATCCCCCCCCATCCTGCTTATCTCCTTCTCCCCCAATTTCCTGTATTGTAAGATAGGTTTTCATACCAAAATGAGTGTGCATTTTATTCTTTCCTTTAGTCGAATGTGATGAGGGTAAACTTCTTGTTTTTTTTTTTCTCAGCTGTCCTCTTTTTCCCTCCACTAAAAAGTCTCCTGCTTGCCTCTTGAATGAGATATAATTTACCCCATTCCATTTCACCCTCTCTCCTCCCACTACATTTCTCTCTCACCATTTATCTTAATTTCTTTGAAGATATGGTCCCATCCCATTCAATTCACTCTGTAGTCTCTGTCTCTGTATGTGCGTGCATGTGTGTATGTGTGTGTGCACAAATGCGTGTACCTGTGTGTGTGTGTATGTGTGTGTGTGTGGTCCCATCAACTATCCAGATACTGAAATATTTTAAGAGTTACAAATATTGTCTTTCCATGTAGGAATGTAAACAGTTCACCTTTGGTAAGTCCCTTATGACTTCTCTTTGCTGTTTACTTTTTCACGCTTCTTCTCATCCTTGTATTTGAAAGTTGAATTTTCTTTTCAGCTCTGGTCTTTTCATGAAGAATGCTTGAAAGTCCTCTGTTTCATTGAAAGACCATATTTTTCCCTGAAGTATTATGCTTAGTTTTGCTGGGTAGGTGATTCTTGTTTTGAGTCCTAGTTCCTTTGACTTCTGGAATATCCTATTCCATGCCCTTTGATCCCTTAATGGAGAAGCTGCTAGATCTTGTGTTATCCTGATTGTATTTCCACAATACTGGAATTGTTTCTTTCTAGCTGCTTGCAATATTTTCTCCTTGACCTGGGAACTCTGGAATTTGGCCACAATGTTCCTAGGAGTTTCTCTTTTTGGATCTCTTTCAGGTGGTGATCAAAATATAAACAATGGGGGGCAGAATAGGATGGAAGGATATACAGTTAGTCTTACACAACACGACTATTATGGAAGTCATTTGCAAAACTACACGGATATGGCCTATATTGAATTGCCTGCCTGGATGGGGAGGGAGAGATGGGGAGACGTGGGAACTCAAAGTTTTAGGAACAACTGTTTAGTATTGTTCTTTCTACTAGGAAATAAGAAATACAGTTAATCAGGAATAGAAAGTCATGTGGCCCTACAGGACAAAAGAGAAGATGGGGACGAGGGAAGGGAGGGATGATAGAAGAGAGGGCAGGTTGGTGATAGGGGATATTAGAATACTTGGTGTATGGGGGTGCGGGGAAGGGACAAATGGGGAGACAATTTGGAACCCAAAATTTTTTGAAAATGAATGTAAAAAGTTAAATAAATAAACTTATATTAAAAACAAAGAATTTGAATGACATGAAATTTGATGATATATGTCTAGTTTTGATATTACTTCATTGTCTATGGAACTTTTAACAAAATGTGATTTCCTTGATTTTTAATTTGTTTTATCTGAAATTTTGATTGCTATTCCACTTTTTAACCTCAGCTGAAAAATGATAAATTCTGTTCCAGTTCCTTATTTTTCTCTGTGTGTTTCTGTTTTAAGTGTGTTGTTATAAACCACGTGTTGTTGAATTCTAGTTTTTAATCCATTCTGCTATGTGCTTTTATTTTATGGATGAGTTCATCCATTTACTTTCACAGTTATAAGATTAATAGCTGTCTTTCCTTCCATCCTATTTTTTCTATTTTTCTGTCTCTCTCATTTTTTTACCCTGTCCCTCCTCAAAACTCTCTTTTGCTTCTGATCATTACCTCCCTTAATCATCTTTTCCTTCTACTTTTTTTTTCTGTCAACCTCCTGTGTTTCATCAACGTTTTGTTGGTTGTGCCTCTCCTATTTTAGAGTTGTTTGAGTGGTAATTTTGGAAACTTAGGCTGAGTATTGTTGTACTGTACCATCTTGGCTCTAGGATATTTTAAAATTTTGTTATGGTAATATATATATATGTATATGTATATATACACATTTGTATGCATATATACATATATAGTACACATGCACATATAGTATATATACACACATAGACATATCAATACACATATACATACATATCTATGTATGTATGTATGTATATGATGATGATACCAAAGGCCAAGTTATTTTGCCTGTCTTTTTCCTTTGAACTTTTATTTCAGAATACCAATAAATATCATGGCATGCATAACCACAGCTTTTTCCTTGATAGCTCTATGCTTTATATATTTTGCCTGGAGGAGACCAAAGCTTTTTATAAGGATTGCCTTGATTCATTAGTTCAATTTGAACTTCAAATTCAAATTCTCTATTTTTCCTTGGTTTGCATTATTGAATCCAAAAACAATTTTGGTATTATTGGAGAAAAAAAAAATCTATGTAACAGAGAGGTTGTGTAAAGTCTGAAGTTCATACCAAATATATTTGTAATTTATATGTACATAATACAAGAGAAATAGGATTGTACATCACATTTCAGAACTCTTTTATGGATTTCTTTTTAATATTGTGTAACTTTTTATGAGTCATTAACTACCAACTGTGTGACCCTGTGCATGTCACTTAACCTTAATTGCCTACAAAAAAAGTCATAACATATAGCTTGTGTCAACATGCAATATTCAAAGCTATTCTGCTTGTCCATGAATGCTTCTTGTCTTTTTTCTACTCTCTTCTGGGAATTAAAATATTTTCTAATATTTTTTTTTAAATTGTTTTTACACTTTATCTTCAGTCCACATTCCATTCCACTTCTGTCCCAAATAAAAAAAAAAAAAAGAGGAAAAAAACTTGTGATATATGTTGCAGTCAAGCAAAATAAATCATGAGGAATTTGCTCTTAAATGGAAGGGTAACTCTCAAGTTCTGCTCATCTAAGTACAAAAAATGGAGTTCGTGGAGTTGATTTTATCATATAAGAGAAGGAAACAAGAATCATTATTTAATAGGAAACTGAATTATGCTTATTTTTCTTAACAAAAGATGAGCTTAAACAAAAAGATCACCATCAACATAATCAAAATCACAGAATTTCAGATTGGGGAAGGATCGCCTAAATCAAATTTAAATATGCTTCTCAACAACTCATTACTCCTACTTCTGTCCTCTTCAGTCAACCAAGAAACTACAATTTAGGCAATGCTATCTCTTAAGATGCAGGGGATGAAAAAGTAAAGATATTATATTAAGAACTTGAATCTTGGCAGATAAAAGAAAGGACAGCAAATTGGGGAAAGGGATAATCAGAAGCAAACACTGTTGTGGAAGGACACAGGTCAAGGGAGAGAATGGAATAAGTGGAGGGCAGGACATGACAGAGGGAAATATGATTAGTCTTTCACAGCATGACTGTTATGGAAGTGTTTTGCATGGGTACACATGTATGACCTAAATCAAATTGCTTACTTTCTCAATTAGGGTGGGAGGGGAGGGAGGAAAGGAGTGAATATGTAATTCAAGGCTTTAAAAATTAATGTCAAAAATTGTTCTTTGTATGCAGCCAGGAAGTAAGATGTACAGGCAATGGGGCATAGAAATCTATTCTGCTGTACAGGAAAATAGATGGCAGGGGAATGGAAGAAAAGAGGGGTGATAGAAAGGAGGAAAGACTGGGGTAATGTGTAGATGGGGTACATGCTGTCCTGGGGCAGGGGTGGGGAGAGATAGGGAGAAAATTTGGAATTCAAATTCTTACGGAAGTGAATGTTGAAAACTTAAAAATAAATAAATTATATATTTTTTATAAAAGAAATTGATCCAAGATTTCTTCACTGTGGTCCATGCACTTTAATATAATTAGTTTCCTTTGTAATTCTATGTATTTCTTTTTATTCATTTAACGGCATTATTTTGACAGGGACATGAGACTGCCAAAGAGGTTCATAGCACAAAGAAAGGTTAAGAACTCCTGCTATCTAAACCAAGTGAACAGTCTTTAAAGAACTGAATGATATCTTGGCTTCCCTGGCTTCCTTCAAGTATCAGCTAAACTATCACCTTCCCAAAGAAACCTTTGCTGATCCTTCCTATTAGTTCCTTCCTTTGGAGATTATTGCTAATTTATCCTTATTCGTGCATAGTTTTGTGTGTGCTGCATTCCCTAGTAGATTGTAAACTCCCTGAGAGCAAGAACTGTCTTCACTTTTATTTGTGTCCCCAATTTTTAGATGCTCAGTGACTTCAATATGAAGATGGGCACAAAGGAGTATGATGAAAAATTATGTTGGGAAGAAAGTTTCAGTTTTAGGAAATGAAAGAGACCCAAGTCTTTAGACTATCAAGAAGCCTCCAAATGAGTACTTTCTTCAGGTACTTATGAGTCATTTTTTGAAGAAGAAAGTTAGGAAGCAGAGGCCATGACAAGGGCCAATCATCACAAGGAATGAAATATGCTCATCTTTTAAGTATGATGGTCAATTAATAACACAGTGGCCTTTTCCAAATAATCAGTCTGTACATAGTTAGGCCATGGCACAATTAGGGCAAATGTCAAAATCTGACCAAACTAAAAGGGTTAACATAAGAAGAGGATGCTGCATACAACTCAACTGGTTCAACCTGCTCCATTCAATTAAGACACTGATACCAGATTGTGGTAGATAAAGAAGGGCAAAGTTATTGATCTAAATTAATATAATTTTCTGCAAATATTTAAGTGATGCAAAGCAGTTAACACAACAAGGAAGCTAAAGTCACCCAGAAACCATTTTAGGAGAGACGTGACAGCCAATGACGAAAACAATTTAGATGACAAACTTATTTGTCAAATACTACAGAGGATGGTAGAGGATTATTAGTAGTATTCACTCACAAAACAGTAAAAAGCAGTGGAGGTGAAAGCATGCCTGCATAAAACTTGTTACGAAATTCAACTAAGGCACATCACCCCAAATCCACTGGTAAATCAAAGTGACAAGAGGTCAGCAAGTAGACATACAATGAAACAGATTTATCGTTGTTTCTACAATAATCCATTTGTATCATCTCGTTTTGAGTCTAGTATTTTAGTCCCCGGTGTGCCAAACAAAGATGTAGAAGTAGAACTTTAAGAAATGAATTGAGAAGGGTAGTTAGACCATGCTAAGGAAATCTTTAATGAACAAAGTCTTTAAAGAATTGAATGATTATCTTAGCTTCCACAGCTTCTTTCAAGTACCATCTAATATATCATCTTCCAAAAGAAGTCTTTGATGCTCCTCCTTAATATTAGTGCCTTCTCTTGGAGATTATTGCCAATTTATCCTTGTTTATGCATAGTTGTTTTTTTTTTTTTTGTATGTGGTCTTCCATAGCAGATTGTAAACTCCCTGAGGACAGGGATTGTTTTTACCTCTATTTGTATCCCCAGTGCTTAGCAGAGTGCCTAGCACATAGAAGGGAACTGAATTAGTGCTTAATTGGCTTGACAACTCAATGATGGCAGGTTACCAAAGGAATATTAAAAACAATCACTTCCAAAAGGCAATTAGGAAGATTGTCAATAGCTAATATAAACATACATTTGTGTATGTATGTGTCTGTATATATGTGTATATACACACATAAACTTCAATTATACAGAATCTTTCTGAGAATAATTCATACACATATTAACTGGATCCTTAACAAAAACAAGGTTAAGAACATGATTTTTGCAAATGTTTTTTTCTACAATTTTTTTCTGTTTTTTTTAATAGCAACATAATGACTTATACAGAATACAAAATTCTGCTATGTTACATGCCTATCAGTTTTTTTAAAGCATTTGATTCATTAGAGGATAATGCAGCTTGAAGGACTCTCTTCCAACAAGATGCTTCACCTGTCCATGTTAAAATCATAACATATTTTTGACAAATATAACATAGAGGTAACTTTTTTCAATATCACTTTGATTTATAAGATTAAGCAAGGTCTATAGAATAAAGCACTGTCATCAAAGATGTCTAGAGTGGGGTCCAAATGAAGCAATGATTTACTCTAGATTGTGAAGTCCTCCAGAGGCTCTTGTTTGGGGATGAATAAGGCACAAAATTACACTAAGCCTCAACAACTCAAGACCTCTTCAATATGGTCTATGTTTACTTGAAAGAAAATTGCCTAATATATGAAGGAAAAACCAAATGGTTGAAAAGCATCTATTGTCTGCATTATAGTGCATGGTTGAAACTATTGGAGGATCACTAAAAAATTATGGTATGTGAATGTAATGGAATATATTGAATCATAAGAAATAATGAAATGGACAATTTCAGAGGAAACTGGGAAGGCCTCTATGAATCAATGCAGAGAGAAATGAACAGAACTAAGAGGCTGCTTTATATAATGCAAGAGCCTTATAAAGAAAATCAACTTTGAAAGACACTAGAAATCTGATCAATGCAATGACAATACATGATTCCAGAGGACTGAAGATAAAATATATTATTCACCTCCTGTCAGAAAGGTGATGCACTTAAAATGCAGAATTAGAGATATATTTTGGGGCATGACCTATGTCGGAACTTGTTTTGCTGTACTATGCATATTTATTATGAGCCTTTTCCTTTTCTTGTTCATTCAGGGAGCAGAAATAGGAAATAAAAAATGCTTGTAAACTTAAAATAATAATATTAAATTAAAAAACATAAAATTACATGTGGGTTAAATCCTCTGTCTTCATACATATATGTGTGTATACATATATACCCATATACTTATATATATATATATATATATATTTGTAAACATATGTGTGTATAGATGTATATTAGAGACAGTTACTACAAATGGATAATGAATTGAATAAAAGAACACTAGTCCAGGAGAGCAGCAATGAAGGCTTTAACTAGAAAAGCAATAGGAACTGAAAGGAAGGTGCAGATGAAAAATAATCGACAATATATAAATAACAATTGTTTCCAATGTTCTTCTGAAGTTGGGATAAGTCAAAAGTGGAAGAATTTAGTAAACAATATTCTCACCTTTTTACCAATAGAGGTAAATGAGTTTGTCATTCATCAAGGTGAGTGTATGGAGACAGAGTCCCAGGTTTGGAATGAGGAAGACGAGTTCAAATTTGGCTGCCGACACTTACCAGCTGTATGATCCCTGGGCAAGTCACTTAACCTCTGTCTGCCTCAATCTCTTCAACAACAAAATAGAGAAAATAATAGCTCCTACCTCCTGGGGTTGTTGTGAAGATCAGATGAGATAATACTTGTAACACAAACTTACAAACTTAATACTCTATGTAAATGTTAGCTATTATCGTCATTGACTAACAGGATGAAATGATGTACTGGCTATGAATGCGAGATAGACTTGTGACCATACTGTCTTTATGGGAGGCCTTACAAATAGAGAAAATCATTTTAGCTCCACATAACTCATCTAAACCAAAGCTCCCATGGTTCCTCCACTTTTTCCACCCCACAATAGATATTTGTTCCTTTGCTTGCATAACATGTCAAAGTGTATTTAAAACATGTATAATAAGAAAGTTGCTATGCACTTATTCAATCTACTCTATGGGTAGTGACTGGAGGACTAGTAGTGGAATCAGGAATGTCTAGGTTTAAGTTGCACCCTTGACATGTACCTTGTGGCCATGGTCCAGTTGTTCAACCTATCAGTGCCCCGTGGAAATCTCTAACACTCTAAGTTACACTTCTTTTGGCTATCTGCTTTGGTGGAGGGGGTTGACATACTTGGAATTCCCTAGATCAGTAAAGTGACAGGTTCAAATCTCCTACTCCAACATCCCCCTCCAAATCCATTGTCTGATAATTGTTCATTTTCCAGTACACCCTTCTTTGCGCCAATATTACTGCCCTTGGATTGTAAACTCTTAGACATGAGGCAGGCTATCTGTTTAACTCACTTGACACATCTTAAAGAGGATGTTATATAACTAGAAAGTCAATAAATGCTTTTGTTGATAATAAAAATGATGGTGGTGATGGTGGTGATGATGGACTGATGGTGGCAAGATGAATAAAATACCATTTATTCCTTTCCATATATTTCCACTCAATCTTCTATTTAAAGTCATAGAATTTCAAAGTTAAAGTAGATCTGAGTGCATTGAGTCCTATGCCTACCTAAATTATAGTAAGTTACATTTACATGAACTTTACAGTTGCTAAAGTATATTTTCAGCAACAAATTTATGCAATAGATAGCACAACTATTTTTTCTTGCCATTTGACAGATGAGGAAGCTAAAGATCTAAGAACTTAAGTGATTTGACTATGATCACACAGATAGTGTCTCAGGTAGAATTCAATCTCAGAAACAGCTTGCTACGAGATGGAGAGCTGGTCTTGAAGCCAGAAAAATGTATGATTGAATGTGGCCTCTGACACATACTAGCTGTGTGAACAGGGCCATGTCATTAAACTCTCAGTGATCTATGAAACTTGATAAGATTATAAATTTTAGAAAAGGTACTGACCCTCATTGGTAAAGGAAATTTCCTCTTCCAGTTCCTTATACCTGAAATCTCATGTTAGTCCCCTTCTTCTTTATTTCCTATTTGATGACACCTCTTTGAACTTCTCCATAGTGTTCCTCCCTCAATTTAATACCCCTCTCCCTCACTTTTTAGCTTTCTTTTCTGTTTTGTCTTTCTCTCTTAAAGTGTAAGGTCCTTAAGGGCAGGTACTTTTTTGCTTTTTCATATTTTTATCCCCAGTACTTAGCACCGTGTCTAGAACATAATAGGTGCTTCATAAGTATTTTTTAAAATTTATTTATTTAACTTTTTACATTCATTTTCATAAAATTTTGGGTTCCAAATTTTCTCCTCATTTGTCCCCTCCCCCCACCCTAATACACTGAGCAGTCTAATTTCCCCTATCACCAATCTGCCCTCTCTTCTAGCATCCCTCCCTCCCTTGTCCCCATCTTCTCTTTTGCCCTATAGGGCCAGATAACTTTCTATTCCCCATTACCTACATTTCTTATTTCCTAGTAGCAAGAACAATACTTGACAGTTGTTCCTAAAACTTTGAGTTCTAACTTCTCCCTATCCCTCCCTCCCCACCCATTCCCTTTGGGAAGGCAGGCATTTCAATATAGGCCATATCTGTGTAGTTTTGCAAATGACTTCCATAATAGTTGTGTTCCATTTTTTAATTCTATTGGTTTTGTTTGGTGATTTCTTGGTTTCTCATAAAATCATTAGTCTCCATCTGTTCCATTCTAATTTTTAAAGAACTATTTTCTTCATTGAGCTTTTGAACCTCCTTTTCCATTTGGCTAATTCTGCTTTTGAAAACATTCTTCTCTTCATTGGTTTTTTGAACCTCTTTTGCCAATTGAGTGAGCCTATTTTTCAAGGTGTTATTTTCTTCAGCATTTTTTGGGGTCTCCTTTAGCAAGTTGTTGACTCACTTTTCATGCTTTTCTTGCATCTCTCTCATTTCTCTTCCCAGTTTTTCTTTCACCTCTCTAACCTGATTTTCAAAATCCTTTTTGAGCTCTTCCATGGTCTGAACCCATTGAATATTTTTTCTGGATGTTTGGAATATAGAAGCCTTGACTTCTATGTCTTTCCCTGATGGTATGCATTGTTATTCCTCATCTGAAAGGATGGGAGGAGATATCTGTTCACCAAGAAAGTAACCTTCTATGATCTTATTTTTTCCCTTTTCTGGGCATTTTCCCAGCAAGTTACTTGACTTCTGAGATTCCTCTCCACCCCTGCCTTCCCTCCAGATCCACCCAGCTAGTGCTTGGAGTCTGAGATTCAAATGCTGTTTCCCAGCCTCAGGGCTTTGAGCAGGGGTGGGGGTGCTATTCAGTGTGAGATTAAATTCAGGTGCTCAGGTGGGGGCAGGGCTGCTATTCAGTGTGAGATTAAGTTCAGCTGCTTGGGTGGGGTCAGGGCCGCCACCAGGGGCTCAGTTCCCTCAGGGGATTTACTTGGAGACTTCAACAATGGATCTGAGCTCCTGTCTACTTTGGGAGCTCCTGTCTGCTGCTGCCTCTGCTGCTGCTTCCTGAGGGGGCCTGAGTTATGGAGACACCCCACTCCCCTCTCAGCCAGCCAAAAAGGCTCTCTCACTGACCTTTGGTTCCTGTGCGCGAAGGAATCTGTACTGTTGCTAGAGATTCTGTCCCTGAATCCTGCTTGGATCTGCTCCTCTCAATGCCACGTGGCCAAGGCAGGGCTGGGCTCTGCTCTGGGTCCGGTGTGGGACGGACCTTTCATGTAGGTTTTTCAGGTCTATCTGGAACAGAAATCTCCTCCACTCCATTGTTCTGTGGCTTCTGCTGCTCCAGAATTTGTTGGGAGTTCTTCTTTACAGGTATTTTATGGGCTGTGGGTTAGGAGTTAGCATATGTGAATCTTTCTACTCTGCCATCTTGACTCCTCCACACCTAAACATTTTCTTAAGTCATGTTTAATAAGTATTGATGAACTAACTATCCTTATCTCCTAGATCCAGGTCAAGTGATCTTTCTACTACATAGAACCGTGGTTCACAATAAATCCACAGCACTCTTGAATGTGGCAGAACCGGACTAAGATATAATTAAGGAATATTTAACAAAATGAATAAATATACACTAAAACATAAATATTACATTTTAAACCAGTTAATATACAGCTGAAAGGTATCTTTATGTACATATTCCTTCATATCTATTTGCTTGCACTACCCCATGAAATAGATGAAATTTTGATGGAGTAAAGAAAGATGATTTTTTCCCCTTTCCTCTTTCCCCTTCCTTTCTTCTCTTATTATGTCCACTTTCTTCTTTTTTTCCCCACACCTCCCTATTCCTTTAGCCTTTCCCCTTTTCCACTACCTCATCCCATTTCTCTTGCTGTCCTTTTCTTAATCACTCATTTCCTTCCCCACTCTACTTCCCATCCCTTTCCTGACCTTTTTTCTTGATATTCCCGCACTTTCCTTCCTTTCACCTCCTTTTCCTTTCCTTCCTTTTCCTGTTCTTTCCACCTCTCCTTTATTCCTTTCTTCGTCTTCCCTTTTCCCCCTCTCTCTGTTCCTTTCTTTCTCTCTTCCTCTCTTCCTGCTTCCTTTCCTCTCCTTCTTTCCTCCTTCCCTCTGCCTTTTCCTTCCTTCTTACTTTCCTTCCTGACTTTATATGAATTTCTATTTTAAGTGCTATGTTTATAAAGAACTCAGATTCTGAGGTAAGAGTGTTTAGAATTATAAAAGCCCATGAAATTATTTATGAGAACAGGGAAATTAATCAGTTTTCAGTCTTCCTAGTTAATGATTTTGCAACCTGCTGAGTTAGTCTGACACCTTCACCAATTACTCTTGGCCTCTTTTTTTGCTTTTTTTCTTCTAGGCTTATCAATATTCTTCTTGTTAACATTCACATTTATTCTTTCTTTAGAATAAAATATTTGGCCAGAAGAGGGGGGCATCAAATGCCACTTGAACAACAAACATATATTAAATACCTACTATGTACCAGACATTGTGCTGGATATTGTGGATACAAAATAAAAGATTAAATAGTCTTTGTTCTCAAGGAATTTATATGCTAATATAGGAATCAATATATACATAAACATGTACAAAATGTATAGAAAAGAAATACGTGATAAACTTGTCATTGGGGGAAACTAGCAGTTGAGAGAATCAAGAAATTTCTTATGTAGGAGATGGCACTTGAACTGAATTTCTAAGAAGCTAGGATTCTAAGGAGTGAAGCTGATCAAGGAGTGAATTCTAGGGATAGAGTGGCAGGGGTGTCAACTGACTAAATAATCCAACTCAAAGTATCTAACTTAACCAGGTGGGAATATTTCTACTGAATCAGTAAAACAAATAAGCACATTAAAACTAGATATGAAAAGTCCTTGAAAGTTACCAGAAAAAATGTAGTGATGCTGCACAGGAGGTATTTTGGTGTTGACTGCTGAAACTTGACCACAACCTAGGGGCTTTCTATAAAATAGCAAGCTAATTTGGAGCTAGAATTCAAGTATCTGGCAGGCTAAAGGAGTGAGCAGTGCGGTCAAGTTCTTGAGAGGGGAAATCACTTGGAAGGGGATGAGAAGTTCTCTATCTTCCCTGCTTTAACAAGATGATGACCTTATGAAATTTGAAATGTCAGAGAGTTTTTAATTCTCTTCTCATCAGGGTCCTAGCAGAAGTACCAGAAAAGCAATGATTTACAGAAGCTTTTGCACTGGGGACTAATGACAAATTAACATATTGAAGAAAGGTAGCTTCATATACTACAAGGATCCCAGGGGATAGCAACACTGTACCTGAGGGAAACAGCTTGAGGACTCCAGCAAAAGGGCTTCTGGGAGCTGAGTTACCCAACCCTTTACCACATGTGCTCTGAGCCTGAATCCACTTTCCTTTAGACTCTCTGTGTTCCAATGGCAGAGTAATGCTGTAGAATTTTGATGTGGCTTCGTATCGACTATTCTTACTGTGCTATTTTAGTGAATGTGTCTTTCCAAATTAAACCTGCAGGATTATCTGGTATCATCCAATAATCATGGTAGAACACAGAGGTGGGGGCTCATGAGCTACAGTATTCATATTCAACCTTTTGGGACAGATGTAGCAGCTACTCCCTGGAGAACGGGGATGACAGCCTAACTGAATGTGAGGAGAATAAATCCAGAATTACATGAACACATAAGACCACTGTGCAAAAACATGGAGATGGGAGATAGAATACCAAGTGTGAAAAATAGTAAGAAAACGAGTTTGGCTGAACAGAAGATTGAATGAAATGAGAGTGGTGTGCGATGAGTCTGGAAATGTGTGTAGGAGCCAGGTTTTAAAGGGCTATTTGATATTTAAATGTGAAAAGAGGAACTTGTATTTTATCTTAGAAATATTAGGAAACCATGGGAGAACATTGAACCATCTAGTGATACTGTCAAACTTGTGATTTAGGGAAATCACTTTGGACTATACAAAAGTCCATATGGATCACTTTGGACTAGATGGAGAAGAAAATGATGAGGCAAAGATAACAATTAAGATGTTACTGTGGGGTGGAGCCAAGATGGCGGAGTAGAAAGACGCGTGTATGCTAGCTCTGAACCCAGAGCCCATATATTTCCTGCAAGAAGAACTCCCCACAAATTCTGGAGCACTGCAAGGTGTGCAGAAACACAGTGGAAAAGATTTCCATTCCAGAGAGCTCTGGAGAGCCATCCCCAGGGATCCATCATGCTCTGCACAGCGGAGTCCACCCCTGAGCTGCCCTGGCCACGCAGCCCCAGAGGAGCAGATTTGAACAGGCTTAAGGGATGGACCCTCCGGCAGCCAGGAAGGTCCCTCTGCCCATAGACGCTGCAGGTCAGTGAGAGAGACATCTGGGCTGGCCGAGAGGGGAGCAGGGTGTCTCCATGGCTCGGGCCCTTTCAGGAGGAAGTGTGGAGGGAGTGGCAGAGGCAGCGGCAGCAGCCCGGGACTCCCAGAGCAACAGGAAGAAGTTCAGGGCCATTACTGAAGGTTTCTGCATAAAGCCCCTGAGGGAACTGAGCCTGGGAGGTAGCCCTGCCCCCACCCCAGCACCAGAACTTAGTTCACATTGAATAGCAGCCCTGCCTGCCAGTGAAAGCCCATTTGAATCTCAGACCCCAAGCACTAGCTGGGCAGATCTAGGCGGGGGTGGACAGGATTCTCAGAAGTCAAGTAACTGGCTGGGAAAATGCCCAGAAAAAGGAAGAAAAATAAGACTATAGAGAGCTACTTTGAGGGGGTACAGATGTTCCCACCTTTCAATTCTGATGATGAGGAACTATTCTTACCATCAGGGAAAGACATGTAGGCCAGGGCCTCTGTATCCCAGACATCTGAGGTGGATGTCAGGTGGGCTCAGGCCATGGAAGAGCTCAAAAAGGATCTTGAAAATCAAGTTAGACAGGTGGAGGAAAAACTGGGAAGAGAAATGAGAGAGATGCAAGAAAAGCATGAAAAGCAGGTCAACACCTTGCTAAAGGAGACCCAAAAAAATGCTGAAGAAAATAACACCTAGAAAAATAGGCTCACTCAATTGGAAAAAGAGGTTCAAAAAGCCAATGAGGAGAAGAATGCTTTCTTTTTTTTTTTTAAATTTTATTTATTTATTTAATTTTTTACATTCATTTTCGCAAATTTTTGGGTTCCAAATTTTCTGCCCTTTTATCCCCTCCCCCCCACCCCAATACCCCAAGCAATCTAATTTTCCCTATCTCCAATCTGCCCTCTCTTCTGTCATCCCTCCCTTCTCTTATCTCCATCTTCTCTTTTTCTCCTGTAGGGCCAGATGACTTTCTATTCTTCATTGACTGTATGTCTTCTTTCCTAGTAGCAACAACAATACTAAACAGTTGTTCCTAAAACTTTGAGTTCCAAATTCTCCCCATCCCTCCCTCCCCACCCATTCCCTTTGGGATGGCAGGCAATTCAATATAGGCCATATCTGTGTAGTTTTGCAAATGACCTCCCTGATAGTCATGTTGTGTAAGACTAACTGGATTACCATCCCTCCTAACATGCCCCTCATTGTTTCTCCCCTGTCTCTTGATCCTGTCCCTCCCCAAAAGTTGACTTCAAATTGCTCCCTCCTCCCTTTGCCATCCCCTCCATCATCCCCCCTTGCAATATCTCCTTCTCCTCCACTTTCTT